>JAIUZE010069284.1:0-22976 GCA_022085475.1 Heliosperma pusillum
GTCGTACACTAAAGTGGAATACTATATTCTTTATTTAGAGGTCAGTACATAATAACGTTTTAATTAAAGTCTACCTCTAATCCAAAACTAGATTGATCACATTATAACTTTTATATGTTTCTATAGAAATAAAACTACAATAGTTATATTTCCCTTGTAGGTCGACATTTAATCATGGTTACTCGTCGCATGAATCATTATTATATGCATTGAATACATTGATGAAAACCATAATAGGTATCTAATACCCAAAAAATTGCATTTAGCAAAATAAATGTCGATCATATAGATATTATGGGTGAAAATAGTACACCCAATTTCTAACTCTTTAGAAAACTTGGGGCAGATTCTTTTCTTGTGTCCTACACTGTAAAATAGAATCGTCAAAAAGTTGGGTTCGACACCTTGCTTGGGTTTTGACTTTACTATTCAAAATAGTCTTGCCTTTTTCCCTTGCCTTGTGCCAAACTCGTACCAACCTACTCTTGAACCTCGTCTTAACAATTAAGAATATAAACATCATTCTTAGTGCTCCCACTCACTTTCATGAATCTCTAATTAGACAAGTATATTAGAATTATTGTGAAGACTATTCTTCATTTCATTCATGGTTTTACCTTCAAAAGGATAAACCTTTCATGAAGTGATTACGGTATTTGGTTATTCACGATTTTAAATAAATCGATTTACCTAGTTGTCCCAACTGATTTGACCTCTTTTGAGGTAAGCCTCGATAAGCAGCATTATGACGACATACCAAAAAATTAAAATATTTTCGTTGGAGCGAAAAGATTGATGTACCATTGTTATGATAAGACGTCACTAAAAATCAAAACGTTTTTTGACTAAGTGTGACTTATTCATTTACTCTTCATAAGAGACATTTGCAATGGTGAATATGAGGATCAAAAGATAAAATTCATTTTGTCTTTAGCTACGGTGGTTTAAACGGAGATCGCAATCAAAATGCTATCGTATAAAATAATGGAAACTCCTTTCCACGATTGAACGGATTTACAAGTTCGTAGAAGGATAAAATATTTGTCATTTGCGCGAATAAATGTGAACGGAAAATAAACATTCATTGCTTAAATATAATTTACTTGTAAAACAATTTTAACAAGTCACTCATATAATGACCCCTCACGAAATTATATAAGTGATTCCAAGACCCATATTTAGACAAAAATAGTCATCGCATGCTACCTTTATCTAAAAATGGTAAGTCAATACTTGACTAATGCTACACTTAGAACTCTTGGTTGACGGATTTCAACTAAATCCATCTCCTAGTCCCAAGATAACGCTTATCTCGTTGAGTCCAATCCAATTTTGGCTTGTGATCGCATCACCCTACTTACCCGAGGTAAAAAGGGACCCACGAGCGTGGTATCCCTAATGAACACGGGGTTCATAGGTGTTACTAATTGGTAAGGCTAAATCTCAATTTTTTTTTAAGTTATGTGAGAGGTCTTGTCAATTTTGTTATTAATTCCCTATAAGCGAATTAAGTCGGTGAATTTTGAATAACTTTGAATTGACAATCGAGAAATAAAAATGCATGTTGGCGATTTTGGCATGTGCGGAAAAACATAAAGCAAGAAAATAATAAATCCTAGTATGGCCACCTAGCTAATCTAACTAACTAGTAGATTACAAAATCGGAAACCAACTCCTTGGCCCCTTGCCTCTTCATGGCACCGTCTTTTGGAACACCGACTTCGGGAATCTCCGTCTTCATAATAATTAATTACAAAAAAGATACAAAATAAATTCCTATTATAGATTTGATCCAAAAATGAAATTAAATTATTACAAACGGCGATACGAGATCGCAAATAAAATTACAACCGAATCGGTATTCCCTTACATTACGGGTAATACCGATTAAAATAATCTAGGCCATACTAGGTACAACTTGCATTAAAAATTAAATAAATGACATTCATTCATTCAAAAATAACAACATAAATAAAATGCTGTATTAAATCATGCCAAAATCGCCCTTAACACTTACCATGCTCATTCTAGCTCGGTTTTATGGATTTTATCGATTTTTACCCATTAAAAATCAATAATCAACACTTAAATCGTATTTAAGCTCAAAATAGTTATCTAAACTGATTTAGAACTCAAAATTAGTCCCCACTAACTTTGTTTGTATTTAATTAGTTCGAATTGATCGTAATTGCTAAATATAGAGGTTTAATCATAACATTTATGAAATAAACCCAAAATAAAATATAAAAATCATAAAAAATTGAAACCAAATTTTTTTTACATTCCGGAAAATTTACAGGAACTCTAAAAAACAGAAAAATTTGCCCAATAAATTTGAATAAATTTTATGAATAAATAACTTAATATTCAACGGTGTTATCAATTAAAAACCATTAAATATAGTAAAATAGTGAAAAAAATTATAAAATTTCACCAAGATGATATAAATCAGATTATAAAATGTACCAAAAATTTTCAAGACCATAAAAGGACGTTTCAATTTTATGATCATAATAATCTCACTCTATTGACTTTTATCTTATAAAAATCAATCATCATGCAAAACATAATTACAAGTAACGAAACTTTACATACAGTATGTAAACCAAGCATGTGAGATCATATCAAAATTTCATGGCCAGAATCAACATGCAACTATTTTTAGTTAACTTTTAACATAAAATATGCATATTAACATGATTTAAAGGCCATAAATCAAAATAAATAGCAAATTAATCCATAAAATCACCAAATTTGACCACAACCTTTTTGAGGTCAGTAGGTATGCATGCAAATCAAAAATTTCGTGCAAACCAATTTTTAACACAAATTTTCAATTTTACCCAAGTTATCGTATAACTCGATTTTAATGCTTAAAATCGACATGCATGTAACAATTGAGCTCTAATACCACATGAAAGTCCTAGACCTTTAATTAGACTCCTCTAATTAGTTCATTAAATTACATTAACTTAATGATTTAGGATCTAGTTATCATGCATGCAAATATAAAAGCATAAATATAAAGATAAGATGAAATTTTCTTACATTGGAAAATTTCGGCAAAATGGGCACAATAAGAAACTCTTTTCTTATTGTTCTTGAGCAAGAAAATAATGGATGATCCTCCATAAAACAACCTCCAAAGTAGAAGGCCTCCTTCTTGTTGCACCCAAGAATCAACCCAAAAACACTATATTTATTAACTAGATAAATATAGCATTGTCCCTTCAAAGATACTAGTAATATTACTACATTAGTAATATATGAAATATATTATATTTGTGTGAGTTTCTTGAGAGAGGTTGAGAGAAGAATGCATGTAAGAATTTGATAATAAAAGTTGAGCAACACTTGCTCTCTCTTCACTACATGAAACCGGCCAAAGGCCTTCTTATGGGCAAATATTTTGCTCATAATTTATTCCACATGCATTAGGTAGTGTATGGTAGTGTATGTAATAATTAAAGCAATTTGGACAAGTTACATCATTAGGTGGAGTGTAGAAATATGAGAGAATAATCATCATTTGTCTCCACTACTACTAGACCGTCCACCATGTGTATGAAATGGTCCATTTTGATTTTTTGATATTTGTCTCACAAATACTTATTTATCAAATGCTTAATTATCTTATATAATCAAGTATTAATTTGATCATATAACAATTATATGATTCAAATTAATAAATAATATAAACTCAACTTTTAAGTGATATTTTACCATTATATCAATATATAATGGGTCCCACAATGCCCAATTAATTTATTTTACAACTCCTTGTAAATATAATTAACTAATTATCTCTACCTCAAAATATATGCATAACTTCAACTAATTTAATGAATTAACGATTAATCACTAAATTAAATCTTATTTAATCGTATTAAAATAAGACGTAAAATTTATTCAGTCAGTTATCGTATAATTGACTAATAAACTTAAGTGGAATGAGTTCCTCCTAACTCATTCCAATAAACAACTCTCGTAACTAAACGTACATATCAAATATATGTAATGCTCTAATTAAACTGTATCGTATACAATATTTAGTATTCTATTTGGGTCTCATCCTATAGGTGTGACCTAAAGGGATCAGTTGATTACCGCTGTCATATTCGACAATAACGTCAAACTCTAGTCAGCCAAGCGTTAACGATTTACGTTAATCAACTGACGTGGAGTATCAAAATATACTAATCATGCCACGTATATTCCAAATGAGATTTATTATATAAATGCACTATTGTGCAGGACACTTACTCCAACACCAGCATCCTGAGATACCGAGAATTTCTGGATCCGCTTGAGCAAGTCATTAGCATCCGAGCCCAGCTCCCCAAGCGAAGAGAAAGAGAAGGGTAGGAAACCATAGACACCAGTCGCGCATAAATCCCCATACTTAGCACATTTGCGATGAGCAGCATCGGCGAAAACCCGTCCCGGCACAAAATCGGACATCCCAGTCTGAGTCAAGGGGGAAGACCCAGTCAAATCAACACACACATCACGCCCTCTGTCCCAGGAATAAAGAAGCAAATCCGCAGGACGAAGAGATCTGTCGTGCCCGTCAACCAAACTGATATCAACCTCCTTACCCGCAGAAATACAAGACCTATAGCAGATGTCAAATAAGGTGTCACGAACGAGGCTATGCCGATGCTTAACCCCCACAGTACCAGCACAAGAAACAGCGTGGTCCCCATACACATCATCAGCAAAACCCGAGAGCAAGCAGGACAAGGCCTAGATACCGCGAATAACAGAACACCGAGTCGATACCCCATCACACAACGGTAAGTACTCCTGTTCATGGCCTAGATACCGCCAATTATTATTATTGTTATTGTTATTGTTATTATTATTATATTTTTTTTATTTTATTTTTTATTTTTTTTTTTTTTTTTGCAGAAAATCAGGATCTTATCATTAATCAAAAGAGTGGAGTACAAGATCCTACAAATCCTACAAGGGAGTCAATGAGACTACCTCAAAACCAAACAAATAAACCAAATAAAGAAAACCATACTTAGACATTACAAGGATTTCTAAGTAAGACTAAATATTTAATCTTCCAAACAAGGGCTTCAATAGAGCGAGAGGAGCCATGAAAAATACGTCTATTTCTTTCAGACCAGAGGAGATAGATAGTACACATCAAAGCACATCTTCGCTGCTTCTTTATCCAACTCTTTCCCCGGTTGTGACCCTGGTACCAGCTGAAAATCTGAGAAAGCCGAGTAACACAAGTAGCTTTTATCCAACAAGATGTAGTCAACCAGACAGAAGTAGAGTAGGAACAAGCAAAAAAGAGATGCTCACTAGTCTCCATACTCTGCTCACACAAAACACATCTATTAACTAAAACAATTCCACGATGGCAAAGATTATCAATAGTGGGAAGACAATTCTGATTAGCCATTAGACCAATAACACAGTGCTTAGGGTAGCAACTAGAGTCCCAAATGGTGCGATGCTGATAAAAGAAGGCTCCTCTAGGACGAATAAGATCATAGAATTGAGACCTATAATTATCCTCCAAAAGAAAGAGACTAAAATCCGAGGACCTCCCTAGATACTGAACAAGCAAATCACGACAATGAATAATACTACTCATAAACCAAGAATGAGCAGAACTGAGCTGAAAATCCCAAATGGAGGAACCCTTCAGGATATAAGCATTCACCCACTTTACCCAGATAGTATCAGAATTAGTAGCCAATTTCTTGACCCAAGATAACATAAGCGTTTTGTTCCAACTGAGAACCTCCTTAATATCAATACCACCTTCCTCTCGAGGCTGACAAAGACAAGTCCAGCTTTTGAAAATATGCCTATGATGGCGTTGAGTAGATCCCCACAAGAAATCCTTACAAAGTTTGTTAATTTTCTTAACATTGCCTTTAGGAAGGAGAATACTCGAACCCCAAAAATTGCATAATCCAAACAAAACAGTATTGATGAGTTGAGCCTTACCATAATAAGAGAGATGATGGTTAGCCCAATGGTTGATCTTACCTCTAATCTTATCCAGAAGAGGAGAGAACATAGGCTGAGTTAAACGAGAACAGAAGAGGGGAATACCCAGATATCGCACAGGGAAACTACCTTCAGTATAACCTGTAGAAGAGAGAATAAGCACTTTCAACTGAGGAGAGACACCTCCAAAATAAAGACTAGACTTCATAGGATTAGCTGCAAGACCAGAGTATCCAGCAAATAATCTCAAGCAATCATTCACAGCCTGAACAGAAGGAAGATCCCCACGAGTAAACACCAAAAGATCATCAGCAAAAACAAGGTGAGTAAGATTAACCTGTACACACTTAGGGTGGTAAGAGAAATTAGGATATTCAGGCAGCCTCCTCAAAAGACGGGACAAAACCTCCATACAAAGAGCAAAGAGATAAGGAGATAAGGGATCACCTTGTCTAAGCCCCCTCTTACCAGGAAAAAAACCTTCAATAGACCCGTTGATATTAAGGGAAAAGTGAGAAGAGGTAACACAAGCAAGAACCCACTTTCTAAAAAGAGGAGGGAAACCAAAAAGCCTTAAGCAATCTGCCAGAAAGTCCCAATTTACAAAACCAAAGGCTTTTCAAATGTCAATCTTAAGAGTACACCTGGGGGTTAACAAACTTCTATTATACTTGGAAACCATCTCATGGGCAAGCATGGAATTATCAAATAAATATCTACCCTCAATGAAAGCTGCCTGTTCTAGGCCAACAATCTCCCCCAGGACAGACTTCATTCTGTTAGCTAATATCTTACTAACAGTTTTGTAAAAAACAGTGCAGCACGAAATAGGCCTGAAATCAGAAACAGCCTTAGGAGAATCCCCTTTAGGGATGAGAGAAATAAGAGTGGAGTTTGCAGCACAAGGCATTGAGGCCTTAGCAAAAAACTCCATAACAGCAGCCTTAAAAGCAGCTCCAGTGATAGACCAAGAGGACTTGAAAAAACCAGATGAGTAGCCATCAATACCTGGACTCTTGTTTTTGTCTATAGCAAAGAGAGCACTCTCAATTTCACCAAAAGTAATAGGGATCTCCAAGCTATGATCAGAAGAGAGACAATTGGAGAACAACTCCACAGGCAAAGGAATAACAGAAGTGCCAGACCCTAAGAGCTCTTTATAGTAGCAAACAAAGGCATTAGCAACAGCAGAGTGACCATGACAAACCTGCCCATTCATATCCTCAATGACCCCTATAGTATTTCTAACTTTCCTAGCTTTAATATGAGCATAGAAATAATTAGTATTAGAATCACTAAGCTTCAAGTGATGAACTTTTGCTTTTTGAGCCAACACATTTTAATTTCAGCTTTTTTAAGCTTAGAGTAAACCTGGAGACAATCTTTCTCTTGCTGAAGAAGAAGGGAGCACAAAGGAGAGGACTGCAAAAGAAGCTGGCAAGAAGAAAGATTCTCCTTTGCCAACTTAACTCTAGCAGTAAGCCCAGAAAATTCAGCCTGATGAAGAGACTTGAGATGATGCTTTGTAGCCCTCAACTTACAAAACAGGGAGAAAATTCTACCTCCACTAAAACCAGAGTGCCATCCCTGAGCAACCCTAGAAAGGAAGTCAGGAGAAAGAGCCCAGCAATTCAGAAATCTAAAGGGTCTAGAAAGCAAAGCAGAAGGAGGATCAACATTCAGAATGGCAGGAGAATGATCAGAGACACCTTGAGGAAGAAAAGCCACAGTAGACCTAGAGAAATAAGTATACCAGGCAGAATTAACCAGTACCCTATCAAGCTTAGACCATTTAGGGGAAAGAATCTGGTTATTGTGCCAAGTAAAAAGACCACCAGTAAAAGGATGATCAGAAAGGCTACAAGAAGACAAGCAATCCCTGAATTCCTGTATCTCCCTATCATGAATTTGACAACCAAGTCTCTCATCAGCAGAAAGAGAGACATTAAAATCCCCAAGGCAAGCCCAAGGAATCTGATGACCCATAGCAAAAGACGCAAGGTTATCCCAAAGAGCAAGCCTATCAACAACTCTATTATAAGCATAAATAAAAGTAACCAAAAAGCATTTCTGAGTAAGAAGATTTGTAATAATGCAATGGGCATATTGAGCATTTTCTTCAAGAAGTTGAACATGAACAGAAGAGGGGTTCCATAAGATCCAAATTCTCCCATCAAAGTGAGAGCCATAAGTAGTAAGAATAGAGAAATTTTTAAATGTCCTTCTATAAATAGCCTGAGCATACCTAGCCTTTATATGTGTCTCCAAAATAGCACCACAATCCACCTTATTCCCATTCAGGAAGTCTAACACCTCCTGCTGTTTTAGGGGGTCATTCATCCCCCTCACATTCCAGGAGGAAATGATCATTGAGGTGAAAGAGGGGGGGATGACCCACCAGGCTCAAGCTCCACAACAACATTACCTTGATCCACACCCAGAGATACAGAGACTTCTTTGTGAGAATCTAGCAGGGCAAACTTATTTTCAAGGGTAGTAACCAATGGTTCAATATGAGGGGCATGCTTGCTTTTAATCTGAACAGAGACAAACCCTTCCTCATCCTGCTGAGTAGGGACAACTGGTTTGACCACAGCAATCTGCTGTACAGGCTTAAAAACCTTATTCACAACATTCTACTGCATTTTTCTTTAGTATGACCTACCTTCTTACAAGTTTGACAGTAAAAAGGCACCCATTCATAATCAATTTTCTGCAAAATCCTCCCTCTATAAGGTGTCTGAAGAGCCATTGCTTTGGGGAGTTCTTTGGAGATATCAACTTCCACCAAAACTCGAGCAAAAGCAATTTTAGACTTATTTGTAGTAGTCTCATCAGCACAAATAGGTCTACCCACAAAACTAGCAACCTTACTAAGAGCAATACTTGACCAAAAACAAGGGTCAAGGTTAGGGAACAAAACCCAGACAGGAACCACAGTGACAGCATCAAGTTCAGCAGCCACAGTGGGAGTCCAAGTCTTAAACACAAGGGGGAAGCCATTAAGATTCCAGGACTCAGAAAGAATACTGGTCATGTCTTCCTGAGACAGAAAGCGAAAATAAAACCAACCCTTAGAGAAATACAGAATTTCAGGAGTAGAGATCTGCCCCCAATGTTTCGCAACCAGAGTATTAAGCTCAACAATAGAGGTACGACGACCCATGACTGTTCCAACAAGCGTATACTTCCAATAATCAATTTCCTCCACAATGTCATGAGATTCAATCACAACAGCATCTAAAGAGGGCTTAACATACTTCAAGGACATACCATTACCAGATGACTTAAGAACTTTAGAAAAAGAAGGCTTCACCGGGACATCAATCGCCGGAGTAACCTTTGGAACCACAGGAATAACCGGACTCTTCTCCTTAGGTAAAGAGGGAGAAGAAGAAATCAAACCTGAACCAGATGCTAAGGAAGAATCCTTGCCCTGCGTCGAGTGAGATGCCTGCAATTGCCCCAATTTTGAAGATCCCAATTGAAGGAAATCCCCCAAATTCGCAGACCTAGGTGTACGAATCAACGAAGCCTCTACCAAATTAGTATCCTCCGCAGATGCCTCAGAAGCTTTGGGTGGACGAGCGGCGGCCTGAAGTTTGGGCGGCCGGCCCCTCGGCATGGCGACGGAATGAGTGGACCACTCTAAATCGCACTTTCAGAGAGAAAAATTAGAGAGAAGAACTAGAGAGAGGGAGCCGAATTATTATTATTATTATTATTTTTTATTTATTTATTTATTTTTTGCAAGAAAGTTATAATTCCTTTTATTCATCCATAAAGGGCAAAATAAAAAGGAAACAAAGTTACAATCAAAACCAAACCCCTAAACACTTAGAGAATTAAACTTTATTTAGCCTATGAACTATACAATCATAGATCTTGTACTTAGCTTTACTAAGGATCCTAATACAAACATCATTTTGGATCTTCTTGAAGAGAAGACTAGAGGACCTACTTACTCCACCAAAAATTCTCATGTTTTTTTCAGCCCATATATGATACATAACAGCAACAATACAGCTTCGATACCAACCTGCCTTCCAATGCCTTTTATGCCTTCTTTGGTTGATCCATTCAAGCTCTGACTTACTGTCAATGGCTCTCCCAGGGAGGTTCAAGCAGCTGAGAACAACAGCCCAGAGCTCAAGAGTATATGGACATTGATAGAACAGATGCTGATGAGTCTCACTAGTGGCTTTGTAGAGCTCACACCTGTTGATGATGCACATGCCCTTTCTGATAAGATTATCCATAGTACTAAGTTTAGACTGAATAGCAAGACAGGTGATAAAACTGTGACTAGGAATGATACTGGGATGATTCAAACAAACAGCCCAAGGAATAGGAGGCTTTGCAGACCTGAACCAGTCATAAGCATGAGACATAATGAACTTTTCATTAACTTCCCATGATTCAATCAAAGCCATGGCATTGCTCTGATTGCCAGTGCAAAAGAGGAGTTCATCCTTGATCTTCAGGATACTGGAAATGCCTTCATTATGACAGTCTTTCCTGGAGAGGTGCCAGAGGCTGCTATCAGGCCAGAGATAGGCTTGACACCAGGAGAACCATAGGCCAGTTTGATTCTTTTCTAGCACCCATAGGCTTGACACAACAGCTTTGTTCCAAGATAACAATTCCTTAATATTAAATCCACCTTCATACCAAGGAGACCAGATACTATCCCAACTTTTATTTGTCCATTTCCTATGATTCTCCTCAATTCCCCAGAAGAAGTCCTTACTCATTCTGTTTATCCTCTTAAGGATGTTTTTAGGAAGAAGAGTGGTATTACACCAGAAAGAAGCCAGACCAAAGAATACAGCATTCAGCAGTTGAGCTTTGCCAGCATAAGAGAGAAACTTATTAGCCCAGTGCTGGATATTGTGCTGCATCTTATTTAGGAGAGCATCATACATGTTAGAGGTATTCCTAGCAGTGAAAAAAGGAAAGCCCAAATACCTGAAAGGGAAGGAGCCCTCAGAGAATCCAGATAGTTGAAGAATTTCCTGTTTAACAGTAGGAGAAACCCCACCCATGTAAATGTCAGTCTTATCTTTGTTTTCACAGAGACCAGACCACGCAGAGAACTTGTCTAAAGTACTAATGACAGCTTGGACTGAAGGGACATCTCCTCTAACATAGATCATCAGATCATCAGCAAAGATAAGATGAGTGAGCCTAAGCTTAGTGCATTTGGGATGGTAAGATACATTAGGCAGTTTACAAATTTGCCTGAGATATCTAGAAAGAATTTCCATACTCAGCACAAACAAATAGGGTGAAAGGGGATCCCCTTGCCTGAGGCCACTAAGACCTTTGAAGAAGTCATGGTTAGTACCATTCAGTTTGATGGAGAACCAAGAAGAGGAAATGCATCCCATGATCCAGGAAATAAACTGAGGAGGAAACTGCAGAGCACTTAGCATGTTGTGAATGAAAACCCACTACACAGAATCAAAAGCTTTCCTAATGTCTACCTTGATGAGGCATCTAGGAGTAAGATATTTCCTACCATAACCTTTTACAAGAGCTTGAGACAACATAATATTCTCATGAATGCTCCTATCCTGGATAAAAGCAGCTTGCTCAGGCCTCACCAGAGAAGGAATAACACACTTGAGCCTCTGAGCTAGGATATTACTAATGGTCTTGTATAGAATAGAATAGAAAGAGATAGGTCTATAGTCAAGTACAATACTGCTAACCAGCTGCTTTGGAATCAAAGTAATTTAGGTAGCATTGGCCTGCTTACTCATTTTCCCAGTTTTAAAGAAAGCATGGACAGCATTACAAAAATCAGTCCCAATATACTCCCAAGAGGCTTTATAAAAAGCAGAAGAGAACCCATCAGGACCACGGCTCTTATCAGAGCCAATAGCAAAAAGAGCAGCTTTAATTTTAGTATTCTCAATAGGTTTAGTAAGGCCTTCAAAATCACCGTCCATCAAACAATTGCCTTGATGAATATAATCATTATCTAGAGGCAGAACCTGAGTAGCTTTACCAAGAAGTCCTTCATAGTACTCCACAAAAGCTTTAGCAACCTAAGCTTGACCAATCCTGTCAACACCATTACTATCCTTAATATGACCAATGATCTGTTGAGTTGTCCTCATTTTAATTCGAGAATAAAAATATTTGGAGGAAGAGTCATTTTGAGAGATGTGCAGGCATTTAGCTTTTTGCTTGAGAATTATTATTATTATTATTATTATTATTATTTTTTTTTTTTTTTTTTTTTTTTTTAATTATAAGATGCGCGCAGCTTTCATTAAAATAAAATGTAGAATTTACAAGAAGTTGGTGGGGGAGCCGAGAGACAATCTGGGCCCCCACCCCCTTAGCTACAACAAAGCTAATCCTAGTAAAGATATAAGCGGCCACCCGAGCCCCTGCATCCTGAGATACCGAGAACTTCTGGATCCGCTTAAGCAAGTCAACAGCATCCGAGCCCAGCTCCCCAAGCGAAGAGAAAGAGAAGGGTAGGAAACCATAGCCAGCTGTCGCGCATAAATCCCTATACTTAGCACATTTGCGCTGAGCAGCATCAGCAACAACCCGTCCCGGCACAAAATCAGACATCCCAGTCTGAGTCAAGGGGGAAGACCCTGTCAAATCAACACACACATCACGCCCTCTGTCCCACGAATAAAGTAGCAAATCCGCAGGTCGAAGAGATCCGCCATGCCCGTCAACCAAACCGATATCAACCTCCTTGCCCGAAGAAATACCAGACCTATAGCATATGTCGAATAAGGTGTCACGAACGAGGTTATGCCGATGCTTAACCCCCACAGTACCAGTACAAGAAACAGCGTGGTCCCCATACACATCATCAGCAAAAACCCGAGAGCAAGCAGGACAAGGCCTAGATACCGTGAATAACGGGACACCAAGGCGATACCCCAGCACACTACGGTAAGTCCTCCGGTTCATAGTCTGACCCAACCCAGAGATAGGAACCGCGCGCAACCAATCAGAAGCGTGGGCACCCTGCTGAGACTTCCATAACGCAAGCTGACGCGGTGTCAAAGAGAATACAGATTCCGCAGTAGCAGCAATCCTCGCAAAATATATATCTGCCAGTTTCTTCATAAGTTTAGGGGCAGCGATTTCACTAGGATCACGTAAAAAGGAAGAACCTGTAGTCTCAGAGAACACCCGCAAGGCATTGTCGAAAGTAGGACCAGAATCCACAATACCTGAAGACCGAAGTAGCTTAGCCTGCAAATCAGCAGACTGCAAACGGGACGCTAGGAAAGCATAATGAAAAACATCCCCGGCAGCATAAACACCGAGCCCACCCAGCCCAGACGCGGTGACAATACGTTCCAAGCTAGAACGAAGTGCTGCATCAAAACGAAGATGGACAGACCCAAATATCTCCGGGGAACATGTACGGAGGGTAAAGTAGAGCTTAGATATACCCGTACAAGCTCTAAGCAGAAGCAACTCACATTGCGGGTCCTCAAGCCTAGCAACTAAATCCATCAGCTCGATGGTCTTAGTCACTCTCTTCGCCACAAGCTCACTGCCAAAACTAGAGCAAGTACTGACAGGCCCACCCAAAACAGAAACACCACGCAAAGGCCGAGCAATGGAAGGAGGGAAAACACCAGGGAGTCGACTCCGGGGATCCTCAGTAGGCCAAAAAACCTCAGTCTTAGCGACATTAAGATGGAGACCAAACTGAGGACCATCTGCCATAATCAAATCCAAAACCTTCCCCACCTCCAAAGTATCCCCAACAATGGTGCCATCATCCAAGTACCAAGCTTGCAAACTCAAATCGAAAGAATCCCGAATCTTGCACACCAAGGGATGCAAAACCAAAGCGAAAAGCAAGGGTCCCAAAGGATCACCCTGCTGGACTCCCTGACAAGACCACAAAGAATGTTCCCCATAATATAGACGGGCAGGACTAGAGTAACAAAACTCCACCCAACGGGAAAGAATCGGGCAGCGACGGCGAACTTCCAAAAGCATGGTTACACGATCAACAAGGTTGAAAGCATTCTGGAAGTCAACCAGCAACATAGAAAGCCCCACATCACCACCACGAGCCTCAATGAACCGATTCAAGGCATGTAAGACAGCCTCTCCTCCACCGGACACCCCAACCCCAAACTGAAGACCAGCAAAATAAGAACACAAAGAAGGACCAACCAAACAAGCACCTACCTTAGAAACAAGACGTCTCCAGACGGTGCCAACAACAATAGGACGAACACCACCACCAGGTTTAACAAGCGGCGTGAGTGGAGCGCTGGCAATGTACTCACCAAGAGCTTGTGGACATCGGCCCTCAAGAAAAAGATTGACCACTCTAGAAATAGAAGCGATCAGATCATCAGAGATAGCCACAGCAGCGCCACTCAAGCAATCCATGAGGTGTTGGGCACGAAACCCATCCCTCCCACAAGAAGTGCCACGTGGGAAACTACGAATCATATCCACAACCACAGCCGAAGAGGCAATAAGAGAATGATGATCCACAGGCAAAGGAGGCAAGGAAGGTGATGGGGCGGCCGGGTGTTTCTCTCGCAAAGCCCCAAGAGTGGCATCAGAGTAGGGGGCTACGCCAGAGGAAGAAAGCACCCTAACAGCAGCAGTATAGTGGCCATCACAAATCTTCCGCCGACATTGGCGGAGGTTAATCTCACTCAAATCTAGGTCCTCCTCCACCTGAAACGAAGGAGGAACCTCAGCCAAACACTCCTGCAAAAGCTGCAAACCCCCTCCAGGTACCCCCCAAGCAAGAATAGCCCTGGTAATACTCTCCTCCTGACGCTGTCGCCTAACAGCAGTCCTACACTCAAGATTACTCCTAGGAACGAAGGTCTTAAGCAGACAAAGAGGCAACACAAGCAAACGAACCCAGCAGGAGAGGTCACCAGGGGAGTCAGCCACATCATCCAAGACCCCCTTCAAAACCCGAGCAAACCCAAGACGACACTTAGGGGGAATAGATTTCACGGTGCGGAGACCCAAAGAAAATAAACGATCAAGCGAAGAAACAGACCACTCAGCAAACTCCACCCCACCATCAGATGAAAGAACCGAGTGAGACGGAGCCGGAGGTCTAGGGATACCATGAATAATAAAGTTAACGAAACCATCCCCACAATCCGGAGGCTCAACAATATCACCACGACTATGCCGACACCTAGAGCGAAAAGTATGAGTTTTAAAACACTCCCCACACAACCAAAGCCCCATCCGCTTCAAAGTAATCTCGGCATTAGAGAAAACGGTCAGACTATCAGTAAGAGTTTGACGCGTCAGACCCATAGCACCATCAAGACAATGACGGTCCTGAAAATGCTTTTGCCACGCGGCCTTAGTAAGGCCCTTACCACGACCATCCGGACACTCATGAAGACTCGAAAAAGGACAACGAAATCGTACCAAAATAGGCATGATAAAGAAAAAGAAAAAGAAAATAAAACCTAAAAAAGGATGAGAAATCCTAACAACGTAACACAACCCCCATGCACGGCCACGGCTCACCTAAAGCCCATGACCAGCCACCACCGTGACCACCAACACCGGCCACAACCCAGCATCACCGGAGGAAACCAAGGCAGCAACTACCGGACGAGCACCGCCCCACCACCCACCAATGGAAAAACGCACTAAACAAAGGAAAAATGAAAAAAAAAACAAAACCAACCCTAAAGGCGACGGCAGAAGACCAGTCCAATCACCGACGGCGCCTCTCCGATATCGACTCCCCCCACAAACACCCCACACGCAGGCAAGGAAAAGGAGCAACGCGAAAACACCGCCGCCGATGTTCGAAAACAGAAAATCCAGCAACGCCTTGAAAGCAACCACAAACGCAGAAAACAACCACAAACAAACCCACCCTGGCCGGCGACGTGAGGTCTGGGTGGCCGGATGGATAGGGTGGCCCGCGCGGCGGTGGCTGCTACAGGTATTTGCGTACGAAAGAAAAAACAAACGCAGAACACTACTTCCTCTCCTCTCCCGCCCACTCTAACCGTCAACCACCAATGACAACACCACGGCCGACGACAAGAGATGGCCTGGCCGGGAATGGCGGTTGGTGAGGCAGCAAACGGTTATGGCAAGGCTGGTGCTGGTGCCCTAATCGCCTTTTCGCACTCCCTCCTCTCTCTCGTTTGAAAAAATTTATTATTATTATTATTATTATTATTATTATTATTATTATTATAATTTTTTTTTTTTTATTATTATTGCGCGCATTTTATTAAAATAAAATATAAAGTTTACAAGAAGTTGGTGGGGAGCCGAGAGACAATCTGGGCCCCATTATTATTATTATTATTATTATTATTATTATTATTATTATTATTATTATTATTATCATTATTATTATCATTATTATTATTATTATTTTTTTTTTTTTAATTATTATTCGCGCAGCTTTCATTAAAATAAAATGTAAAGTTTACAAGAAATTGGTGGGGAGCCGAGAGACAATATGGGCCCCCACCCCCTTAGCTATAGAAAAACTAAGTCTAGTAAAGATATAAGCGGCCACCCGAGCCCCAGCATCCTAAGATACCGAGAATTTCTGGATCCGCTTAAGCAAGTCAACAGCATCCGAACCCAACTCCCCAAGCGAAGAGAAAGAGAAGGGTAGGAAACCGTAACCAGCAGCCCCGCACAAATCCCTATACTTAGCACACTTGCGCTGCGCAGCATCAGTAACAACCCGTCCCGGCACAAAATCGGTCATCCCAGTCTGTGTCAAGGGAGAGGACCCAGTCAAATCAACCCACACGTCACGTCCTCTGTCCCAAGAATAGAGCAGCAAATCCGCAGGACGAAGAGAGCCGCCATGTCCGTCAACTAAACCGATATCCACCTCCTTACCCGTAGAAATACCAGATCTATAGCAGATGTCGAATAAGGTGTCACGGACGAGGTTATGCCGATGCTTAACACCCACAGTGCCAGTACAAGAAACAGCGTGGTCCCCATAAATATCATCAGCAAAAGCACGAGAGCAAGCAGGACAAGGCCTAGATACCACGAATAACGGAACACCCAGACGATATCCCAACACACTACGGTAAGTCCTCCTGTTCATAGTCTGACCCAACCCAGAGATAGGAACCGCACGCAACCAATCAGAGGAGTGGGCACCAAGCTGGGACTTCCACAATGCAAGCTGACGCGATGTCAAAGAGTAAACAGATTCTGCAGTAGGAGCAATCCTCGCAAAATATATATCTGCCAATTTTTTCATAAGTTTAGAGGCAGCGATTTCACTTGGATCACGTAATAAAGTAGAACCTGTAGTCTCCGAAAACACCTGCAAGGCATCATCAAAAGTAGGACCAGCATCCACAATACCAGAAGGTCGTAGTAACTTAGCTTGCAAATCGGCAGACTGCAAACGGGACGCCAAAAAAGCATAGTACAAAACATTCCCGGCAGCATAAACACCGAGCCCGCCAAGATGAAAAGGGAAAGTGGCAAGGCGCCACTGCCAATCCCCAAAACCTAGCCCAGACGCGGTGACAATGCGTTCCAAGCTGGAACGAAGTACTGCATCAAAACGAAGATGGACAGACTCAAAGACTCTTGGCGAACATGTACGGAGGGTAAAGTAGAGCTTAGAAATACCAGTACAAGCTCAAAGCAGAAGCAACTCACATTGCGGGTCCTCAATCCTAGCAACCAAATCCATAAGCTCGATGGTCTTAGTCATTCTCTTCGCTACAAGCCCACTGCCAAAACTAGGGCAAGTACTGACAGGCCCACCTAAAACAGAGACACCACGCAAAGGCCGGGCAATAGAAGGAGGGAAAACACCAGGAAGTCGACTCCGGGGATCCTCAGTAGGCCAAAAAACCTCAGTCTTAGCGACATTAAGATGGAGACCAAGCTGAGGACCATCTGCCATAATCAAATCCAACACTGTAGAGTCTATTGATCGAATACGAAAGGGGGGGGGGGGTGAATTGAGTATTAAAAACTAGCCCCACTTTTTCGATTTATATGATATGTAATTAATTATTTGATCTTATGAATTAAAATCAACTAATTAATTAATCAAAGTAAGCGCGAATAACGAAATAACGAAAAGTAAAGAGATAAGAGAGAGGCACACGATTTTTGAAGTGGTTCAGTTTCACACGTTGAAACCTACGTCCACTATTCTCGAGTAATAATTTTTAGTACCTTTCTACGGATTACAAAAATTACCAACCCACTCGTATAATCAACACTATGATTATAACTCAAGGTGAGTATCGCTAAATACTCTATACTATCTTACGCTAATAAGAAAGTACAATATAACTCACACAGATTCCCGTTAAAGAATTGTAAGCTTATAATGATGTACTATTTATCCAATAACGTATTTCACTCAAGCGATTGATAATAATTGATGCACAACTCTTTTAAAAACAAACTCTAAAAATAATAAATATTTGCTCAAAGGTTTGCTTTAAAACGATTTTGGAAAATCAACACAAGTAAAATAATAGCCGTGTAAAATATGTGTATTTCGTGTGTTTTACAATTTGTATGTGAATGAGTATTTATAGTAGAAGAATTATAGTAGATCTAAAACCCTAGTATAATATTTAATAAAGATACTTATCTTATCATAAAATTATCTTTTAGAAATATCTTTATCTCAAAATATTATTTGGTTTATCTTATAAAAATATATTTATCTTAATATCTCAAAATATTGTTGTAAAGATATAGTAGAATCCTAGATTAGGTAAACGAAGGAAACAACCTATGGAGGCCGGATTCCTAGCTCACGAAACCCTAGGAGCACGAATCCCTAGGTGGCACAAACTAGGTTTTCACGAAACCCTAGATGGCTCAACCACTAGGTGGGCTAATTAGGTTAACAACAAATTGAGATAGAATATATTAGAAACCCTAGGTAGCATGACAACTCATAAGTTGTATTACTAACCAATAGAATCTCATAAATATATTCTCTAATAAAACTTTTGATAAATATAAAAATACTCTTTCACTTTTGAAAACATTTCAAAACATTTTATTTCCAAAATCATGCATCCATATTTTATCATCCAAAGTCATAGACTAAAGCTATAACTTTTGAACATAAAATCTCTCGAATGGAATAGTTACCGAATGACGACCTATACTATCTAATCTTCACAAAGATCTTCAGTATACGGATCATCTCTTCATCTTGATCACAAAGACCCTCCATCTCGAGTCTTGTGTAGTTTGACGTAGATCTTGTTTGAAGCGATTTTCATTAAAGTTATGCCTGGTTAGCTATAACTTCCATGTTCACTTCCAAAGTTATTCCTGAAGTTGTTATAACTTTGTCTCACAGACTTTATCAAAGTTATGCTTAACTTTGATCTTTCTTCTCATAATTGTTGCTAGCTATAATAAGACTAAAGCACACAATTACACGCATATGATATATCGAGTAAAACATATTATTACATAAACACATGTCATTATCAAAACTATGAAATTGGTCCAACAAATTCCCCCTTTTTGATGATGACAAGTCTCATATGATTTCCTCAAGAGTTCTTCTTAAAAATGTGACTAACTATGGTTCCCCCTCAACAAAGCACTCCAAAGTTATAGCAACTTTGATCGCAAGAACATAACAACTTAGCCAAAGTTATAACTTGAAAGACTTTAAGAAATAACGAGTCTTGACAAGGAGCAAGCTTAAGCAAAGACTCAAATCATATCATTTCTTCCCCCTCTTGGCATCATTGAAAAGACAAGAATAAAGACATGAAACGACTAGAATAACACATGTCAAGGCAAGAAATAGATATGCAAAATACGCAATATAAAACGATTTATACCAAGCAAAATCAAGAGTAAATGTTAATTAAAACTACAAACCACAAAATAGAGTATTAGTTGCCATTGGGCCGAATAGAACAATTTTTTAAACATGCCAAAATGGGCCGAATATGGTTAGGTAGTTTAAGAGATAAGCAAACAAAGATAGACAAGCAAGGCATTGTGGGTAGATGGATGAGGCTAGGGTGCTTTATAACCGGGCCTAGTGCGGTACTCAAGAGTGGAGAGACGGTCAAGGCAAGAAGACACATGTGTAGCTTGAGCGGTAAGGCAAACGTCAAAGTTTCGAACTTTCATAGAAAGAGCCTCCGTCGCATCGTATATGGTCCGCATCCCCTCACGCATATCCGTCCCGCTCTTAACCAAAGAACCGCCTTGGCTCACCAAGAATGTCATCTGTTCCCGTTGCCTATACACCTCTTGCTTACAATTGATAATGTTCCGTTCCAACTTAGCAAGGCGATCATCCACACTATGCATCCACGTCCTTATCTCATGACTCACACCCGACCCACCTTGGTCACGGGTTGAGCTCAAGGAACCCACGGCCACGACTTCAACAACCGTGTCCAATACCGTCTCAATTTTCTTATCCTGCGCGTCCAAGCGCTCCATAATACTACCAATGAACATATCCAATTTTGACTCAATCCCGGAAAAATCAGCCCCACCCGACTGCAAACCGACCGAACCTCCCTTTACTAAAAACAACAACTCCGGACCATTAGCATCAAGCTTCATAAACTCAAGAACGTATCACACATTTCATCTTTTACGGCGACCCCATAATTGTTCATATTAACAACTCCCTTCGACTCTAAGAGCCGTGACAGCCACATGCCATACGGCAAAACAAGACTAGAATATAATTTGTCTTCGGTCACCGAGAAAGCGGTTTGTGAAATACGATTAAACACAAGAGAAGGTAAATTAACCCGGTTGCCCTCCAACCAATGCTTGACGACCAACATCTCATAGCATGCAATTTTGTCACGTCCGCCCCGTCGCGGAATCACGGTATTCCATAAAAAATTCAGCAAAAAATTCAGTTTAGGAGACACACTACCCGCCAACACACAACTCGACAACGACGCCCTAACATCAAAATACTGCTTAACTTCCAACTTAGCCATGTCCGTCAGTTCCTCCCATGACGTACTCGGATTGATTTTGATTCCATCATCAGGAACCGAAAACAGAGTACAAAAGTCCGTCACGGAAATCGAAACTGAACGGCCATTTATGACGGCATGCAACACTCCATCGTTTAATGAAACAAAATAAAAGAACTGAAATACCTCAATCGGATACACCGGTCCCGAAAACTGAGCCACCGTTTCCCATTCTTGGAATTCAGAAAATCGGTAAAGAAGCCCAAAGCCCTATATTTGTCACACCAAGCTTTCGGATAATAACGACCACCGTGTATTCCATACTGAGCAACCCGGTTCACAAGTTTTCTTTCGTCTTTTGTAAGACGGAGTTTATCAATCCCCGAAGATGTTTTTGAGGCGAAAAATCACGTAATGTGACCCGTGTTGGTGCCTCGGGAACCGCGTCCGTGGTTTCGTTTGTATCTTCTTCTTGGAGTCTACCTTTGCCTTTATTTAACCGTCTTCTTTTCGTACCCTCAAGACCCGCACCGGACTCGGTTAGGTTTTGGTTGGGTGATGGTTGTGTAGGAGGAGAAGAGGTATTTTTGGGCATACTAGGCTTGGGAGTTTATGGGTTTGGATTTTTGGAAATCTTTGATCTAGTGGAAGCCATTGATGAATGCTTGAAAAATTGATGGTAAATTGTTTGGTGTTGTGGTAGTGGTGCCGTGAAAAGGAGAGAGAAGGAGTAAAAACTAGGTGATGTGTTTATGTGGTGAAAGTGATGGGTGATGGGTAATTATGTTTGTGTAAGAATTAGGGTGACTTTTGTACTTGGGCACATGGTGTGCCGGCCCCAATTGATCCCTTCCCTTTTTTTTTTTTTTTTTTTTTATTTGAATTTGGGTAGGAAAAAAAATCTTGGGTGGTTAATTTTGTTGGGATATGGTAAGGATAGAATTTGGTAGATAAAAAGATATGGAAAGGTAATATTTATTTGAGAATTTCGGCCAAAAAGAATTGCATGGGTAGAATTTTGGTTTGATTAGGAAAGTGAATAAGATAGGTATTTGGCAAATATGTGGTTCATAATTCAATTTCCATAAAACACTTAATATGCAAGATACTTACGTAAAATATATTATATTAAACACAAATATACTAGCAATGAAATATGCGGACACAGTCATATAATCTCGTCTTAATCTAGCCAGTCACGCAGGTTCACAAAATAAATAAGATGAATTTAATTGCTACCGATTAAACCAATTTCCAACCGCAAAATCTCAAAACGTCTTCTCGCTAATGCCTTTGTTAAAATGTCAGCCCATTGATTTCAGTACTACAAAATTCGAGTTTAATGTTGCCCTTTTCTACATGGTCACGCAAAAAATGATGTCTAATGTCTATATGCTTAGTACGAGAATGCTGAGCTGGATTCTTAGAAATAATAATAGCACTCGTATTATCACAGAAAACAGGCATACAACCAACATTAACACCATAATCACATAGTTGTTGCTTTAACCAAAGTAGTTGAGAACATACCAGTCCTGCAGCGATATATTCGGCTTCTGCAGTAGATAATGCAACCGAATTTTGCTTCTTTGAGCCCCAAGTAATTATGCAAGGTCCAACAAACGTAGCGAATCCAGAGGTACTTTTTCTATCTAAAGAACATCCCGCATAATCTGCGTCTGAATATCCTACTAGATCGAAATTACACTCAAGTGGATACCACAAATATAAATTAGATGTACCAATTAAATATCTCAAGATACGTTTAACTGCAATCATATGTGATTCCTTAGGACATGATTGAAATCTAGCACAGACACATACGCTGAACATAATGTCAGGTCTACTTTCAGTCAAATATAATAAAGAACCAATCATACCTCGATATGTAGTCTCATCTACGGACTTACCATTTTCGTCTAAGGTCAACTTTTTGTCAGTTACCATAGGCGTGTCCATTGGATGAGCGTTTTCCATACCAACTTTTCTGATTAGCTCCTTGACATATTTTTGTTGGTGAATCTTTATCCCTTCCTTAGTTTGTTGAAT
>JAIUZE010069286.1:0-30822 GCA_022085475.1 Heliosperma pusillum
AATTAGAATGGTCAAGACCGTCCATATACTCATAATTCCTATAGGTACATTAGTCCAACCCGACATATATCATCATACAATTAAACAGTCACGGGAAAAACATCCTATCATGTGACTAATTGCATATAAATCATAATCAAATATCATATCGCCTCATATCTACTAATGCTAATTCATTAATTAAATACAACCTTACTTGAAGACAAATCCCCGACCCGAGTCCCGCGACGGGTCATCAGTCAAAACGGGGCTGACTAGATCTTAGTTTGACCAAACCCGTTGGGTCAAACCGGCTAGAAACAGAGTCTTTACCACATAGACTTGATCATAAAAATCATCATATTCATTACATGTTATTTTATTAAAACTTCTAACATGTGAATTATTTAATCTTACTAAAACCAGCTTGACTTAAAGGATATCAAATTCAACTACAATCTCGTATTATAATTTCTAACATGTGAGAAATAATAATTTTATGAAAAACCTTTTTAATTAAAGATTTTACTTATTAACATTTCCCACTTGCTAAATATTACAAAACACGATAAAATAGCAATAACTCAAAACCGTCACATGTCCAAAGGGAAAATTCATGGGCTGACTTGGGCCGAATTTGACACGGCCTGGACTGGGCCCACGGGCCTGGTTTGGGCTGTTTTGGGTTTTTTATCGACTTTACTAAAAACTGTTTCTTAATATTTCCCGCATGCTTAACATATTTAAAACCCGCCAAAACAACAACAATACAAACAAGTATCGACACAACTCCCAAGGACCAACCCCAGACCCACCATGAACCAACCCAGACCGGCCTGGACCGGGCCTGAACCGGCCTGAACCGGCCTGAACCGGCCTGGTTTGGGCTGGTTTACACGGCCACTTACACGGTTCCCACCACAACAACCACCAAATAATTTCCAACATGTTTTAATTATCCAATAACCATTTTAACAACCAATTTAACCATCATCATACAAAAATCATGGTTATAAATAAATCATACAAATATGTCAAGAACACCAAACATACTATAAATTCATAAAACATGATAATAACAACTACTTAGCATGTTACTAACTAAAAATCATAAGTAACAATAATATGAACTAAAACAAAAGATGAACCAAAAATAAAAGATATGTGACATTATTTCGTCGAGTAAATCGGAATTGTTACCTTAGCTAGCAAAATCAATTAGCACCAAAATAAGAAGTAAATAAAAATAAGAAACCCGTCTTCTAATCTTCTCCTAAAATATACGATTCACCAAACTCGTCTTCAAAATCTTCCCCTATAAGAAATGACAAGAAAAACATTATTAGAATTAAAAACTTGATTTTCCATAATTAAAGTGTTGAAAACGATTTTGCCGGAATTGAAAATAAACCGTACTTGAAGATGGCGAGCGAAGAGGAGATTCTAGAAATATAAGTTAGGACGGATTTGAACAAGTAACGAATGTTTTGTGACGATTTTGCTCAAGAACGATGAAGAACGCTCAAGAACGACGAAGAACGATTAAAGAAAGTGTTAATTAGATCTTAATTTGATTGATTGTAAAATGAAAAGTTGTTGGTGAGTAATGATGGAGTGTGCCGTGTACATATAGAAGAAATAATTAGTCGGGTTTTGAAATTGTTGTTACGGAATTGACTCGGGTTTTATTATTATAATAAGATAATTAATTAGATATTAAGTTAATTAAATCAAATATCTAGATATTATGGTATATTAATGAAAAGAAATGAAAATATCTAGTCCTATTAGAGGGGGTAATAGTGCCGTGTAAAATGGTGATTGGCGGGTCTGTTTTTTGTAACTTTTTTTGCGTAATTTTCGTTGACCGGATCGATAAAGTAATAAATCTCTAAGATATTATTATTAGATTAATCAAATAATGAAAATATCCAAAATGAGTGGAAAAAGATGACATGGGGCGTGTGACTCATGCCAAAGTCGGGTTTCGGGTTTGTTTCGGGATTTAAGATGACTCGGTAATAGTTAAATGATGTTCGGGATTAAACCGTAAAAGTTATTCTTTAATTCCAAATAAATTCAAAATAATTATATTAAATTTTCATAAATCCAAATAAATCTTAATAAAAATAAATTAAAAATATTATTTTTTTAAATAAAATTTCGGTCTTCAAAATTACAAGGCGAGTCGGAAAAGTCAACGAAAGTCAAAGTTGACTTAAAAACGGGATTCTCATGGAATCTCTCAAAAATTCCAAATACGAACTCAGAATTTCAAAATTCAACTGGAAACAATAAATTCCACTTTAAAACTTAAACAGGCTGAAAAGTATTCGTAAAATATTTTCACTAGAAAAATAGGGTACTTTTCGGGTTGTTACAGGGGGGTGAAACAACAAAGTCTAGCATGACTCAAAAATGCGCTTGTCGGGAGGCAACCCGTCTTTTTCTTTTCTTTTTCTTTATGCATTCTTTTTCTTTTACTTATTAGGCAATGATTTTTATTTTGGACTATTTTATTTGGACTCTATTTTTGGATTTTATGTTGTAATAGTTAGGAACATTTTCTTCGTTTTACTTGTTATTTTGCATATTTCGTCTATAGATTTTCGTACTTAGAATCGGAGGACCTATTGAGACAAGACGAAGCTATCCTTGGCACAAGTTGTTAAGATCACTAAGGTTAGTAAGTATGTGCAAGGACATAGCCAAAAGGTAAGAGCAAGTGGCAAAGAAAATAGAAACAAAAACCGGATCAACAGGTTTACCCGATCGGATCCATGTCTCCCCGATCGGGTAAATGGTCTGTTTCGTGTTTTACTCTATTTTCTTCTATAAAACCCATTTGCTACCCTTTTGCTTACTACCTTATACTCGTGTTCTTCAATCTAAAAGCTGAAATTTTCTCAAAACCCTCAATTCTTAGTCTATTCTTGCAAAATTTGTTCCTATAGTTCATCAAGGGCAACTACTAATCATCATCAAGTAAGTTATTTCTACTTTAGTTACTTAAATCTCTCTATATTTTTCAGAAATCCAACATAAACAAACCCTAACTCCAATTTGGGGGTTCTTGATTTTGATTCCAAAACTTGTTTAAATTGGATTTCTAATGATTCTTACATGCTATAGAGTGAATTCTAGTGATTAATTAGGATGATTACTTTGATTTGGATGTTTATTTGCTAATTTGGATTCTCATCTTTACTTTATGCTAAGAACTTTTGTTTAAGTGATAGTATGATGCTTGAATTCATGCTTTATACTATGCACTTATGATCTTGTCATGTTAAGTTAGCATTGGTACCTTTAGGAAGTAGCCAAATTCATTCAAGTATATGTTGCTCACCTAATTAACATATTGCTATGCTTATAACATCCATTTGTGCTTAAAAGATAGCATGACAATGTTTTACTAAGGTCACTATACTTGAATTTGTGCTTAAAGCTTAGTATTCTAAACACTTATGATATCCACTTATGTTTACAAATGAAGTGTTTTAATACTAGTTATTTGTAGAAAATGACACCTTTACTAAGGAAATCAAAGAGGGCAAGAACCTTCACTCAAGGAGAGAGTAGTAGAGCACAAGAGGAGGATATTGAAATGCTTGATGCTAATGAACAACCCGAGAATCAAGGGAATGCTATGCATGATCCTAGCTTCCCGGATGTACAATTTAGCTCACATGAGGAATGGCAAAAATGGTGCGTACTTAAAAGCAAAGGTATGAGGGCTACCAAGTTCCTCAATGTTTCTTCTTTAAGGCATATGAAACTTTTTGAGCATGTTAAAGTGTTGTTTAGGGGTCTAAGTATGAGTGCTAGCATGAACTTTAGCTATGAGACTTTCCCCCAATTATCTCTTGAATTTTTGAGCTCATTCGAGTTGCATCGGTCTAGAAATAGAAACACTATCCCCCAAGTTAGGTTTCGTTTGTTCAATGATGATTATAGTATGAACTTGGAGCACTTTGCTAGTTATTTTGGTCTCACCACTCCTAACACTGTTATCTCACCTCCGGAAGGCTTTGATGTTAGCCTGCTTTGGAGTGCTATTTCGACTTACCCTGTCTCTCGCTGGGACCATGTCCTACACCAACATATACATCATCCCGCCATTAGAATCTGGCTTAGATTCATGGGATGGACCTTTTTGGGTCGTGCTGAACCTCATTTGGTGAGTCGAGTAGAGTTAGAAATGTTAGGAGGATTTTTGAATGTGGATGGTGATGTACCATGGTCTGTTAGTATACCGTATCATTTTGCTGTTCAGTTGACCAAAGCAGTTAATCCTAAGAACACAACCATTGTCTACGGAGGTCTTATCACTCACTTAGCTATGGGAGTTTGTGGCTTTAACCAAGCCACCACCGACCTTCAGGCATTGACTACACCTCCCACCGAGATGGGAAATGGGTTAGATTATGCATACTTTGTTCAGCTCAACTGGTTTCGTGCTTCTCACCCCCATATGATTTGGAGGATTGCTGGCCGTGACTCGGTCAAGTTGACCGCCGAGGAAGAGCAAATTCCAATTCTTCGGCAGCGACCTCCACTTCAAGAGGGTGAGTCTATCTTACCTCGACCTACCTACTACCTTCCTGTTGGGGATATTACTCCCATTGACCCCCCTGTTCAGCTTAGATCCAGCCGCCCTGAGGTTGGATCATCCTCTCACTCGACCCATGCTGAGGGCGATGTAGCCGCCATGTTTGAAGCTTTAACATTGTCTGTCAATAGGATTCAGTCCGACCAACAGCTTGCTTTGCACCCCATATATGACCACTTTGCTAGGCAAGGTGTGATTAGACCCGAGGGCCCCCACCCGTCTTTTTATACTCTGCCCGAGGGGAGGTATGGTGCAGCTTATGGTCTAGGTGTGCCGCGAACCGGACCGGATTATTGTGGAACCGACTATGGCGTAGAGAGGTTTGGAGGGTATGGAGGTGATTTTCCTGATCACCAAGTGGAGGAGTATCAGACCTTTGGAGCCAGCAACCCAACCGGGATCTTTCCTTCTCGTGGTAGTTATCATTCTGCAGATGATACCCACTATGCAGATGCTTCTGGATCCGAACCCGAGCCACCTCCTTCTGAGCTGGTGGCCTTTGTGATTTGATGATGAGCTCCCTTTGTTTATACTAGCTTGGGGGAGGCTGGCCATTTTGTAAGAATTTTATTCCTTTTCTTTATTTTTCACATTTTTAGTTTTATTTTGCCTTTTTCCCATTAGAATTTCATATCGTTTCTCTGTTCCATGTGCTGTCAACCGTTTCTCGGTTTGATTCTGTTATAATTGCATGCACATTGAGGACAATGTGAAGTTTAAGCTTGGGGGAGGATTTGCATTTAGGAACTGCATTTAGGATTGCATTTAGATTTTTAGTTTTCTTTTTAGTTTATTTCTTTATAGTTTTCTTAGTTTCTTTTTAGTTTAGTTTTCTTAGTTTCTTTTTAGTTTTTAGAAAAAAAATCCGAGAAAAAAACAAAAAGAAAAGATCATTTCCATCTTACATTTCTCATTTTGTAGTTTTTATAAGCTGATGTTTCGTTTTATTATGAGGAATTGTGCATTCATGGGGATGTCTTGTACACAGTAGATAGGAAATTGCATTTGGACTTAATTAAGCTTGATCTTGACTTTGGCAAGCTACTCATATTGTAAGGTAGAGCCTCCAGTGGTCGGTACATCTGAACCCGATCCCAGTTTAGGAGTGAGTAGTTTCTCCTTATAGTCTGTGTTACATCAAAACGCATAAGTATGGTTTTTATTCCATTTTCTATAAGTATTACTGTCATGATCTACATTTTGAAGCCATTCAATCTCTTGTTCACCTTTCACAATAAACACCCTTCTTTCTAGCTACATTATAAATTTGCCTACCCTTGTTGAGCTAGTAACCAACTATTTGTGTAGGGGTGTTCTGTGCTTTTGCGATGTTATGATAATTCCACCATTTGGTGTGAGCCGTCTCGGGATTACTGATTTCCGGGTTTTGGTGAAAGAGAGAAAAAGAAAAAAAAAGAGCTTTGAAAAATTATGGAAAAAGAAAAATGAAAAATGAAATTGAAAGCTCATAAGAAAAAAAAAGAAGAAGAAAAAAAAAAGAAAGGAAAAGAGGAAAAACGCTTCCATGAAATGAAAAGAAAGAAAATTATGGGAAGTTGTATCTTGATTCTAATGTTTAATAAGCCAATATGCTGCTTTTGGCTTTGACTATTATCGATGGGAATTGGTATGATTTGGATTGAGTATCCACTACACATTTGGTATTACTAGCTTGACTTTAAGCTCCACATGACCAAATTCATTTGTCCACTTTCTTACCCAAATTTCCCAAGCCTTTTCTTTACTTTACTTGAGCTTCTTACATTATAATTTGATCATGATTAGTTTTACTTAATGATTTCGGATTGTCTACCATACTAGACTGCGGGCACATTCTTATAAGTTGTAGATAGGTGAGTGTCACTTCAAATTTGAACCAATATTTCCTATTTTTTAAAAAAAAAAAAATTTGAGTGAAGAGTGTACCGTGAGAGTCCATTGTCAAAAGATCATGCAAGAGCTGAAAAGGTCCGAAGAATATTTTCTATGCTGCGCCGTTATGTAAATCTCAACCATGTTTCGCCTTTTTCTTTCGCCCTTGTTGCTGTGGGTCTATGATTCATCTACTTATTAGAGCTTACTTTTTGAGATTTGCATGATAGATTGATCATCGTTAGCTACCCTTGTCCTAGTTATGCTTGTTATATTTGCTTGAGGACAAGCAAGGGTTTAGCTTGGGGGAGTTTGATAAGTGATATTTTGTATTGATTTATCCCCCGTTTTAGCTCGTTTTCTATACGGTTTATGCACTTTGTTAAATGATTAACGAGCTAAAACTACTATTCTAGTTGTTTTGCGTGTTTTGACTCGTTTTATAGGAAATGAAGCGGTTTTGCTATATTTTCCTACTTTATGGAGCAAAGACACTAGGATACGAGTTTTCAAGGAATTGATGATGGCCAGTTCATGATTTGATTACGATTCCGCTACATCTTTCCTCGAATGGACTCAATTTAGATTTTTGGCTTTGAACTTTAAAAGGAAAACTCAACCCAAGTCAAGAGGAGATCAGCCCAAGCCCAATTCCGTAGTGCATTGACCAAAGACTAAGGCATAGGATTCCGTGCCTAAGATGAAAAGACGGAAAATACACAAAAACCCGATCGGATTACCTGATACCCGATCGGGTATTCCTGCAAGAAGACGTTACTTGGCTCTTCTTCAATCCGAGCTTAAATGGGTGGTTTAATGCATTGACTAGGGTACGAATTTGCAAGAGGATCAGCAGCCATGCAGCCTTATAAAAGCTAAGGATCATCTTTTAACATATCATCTTTTTATCATCAACTTTTCCAATAATCTATTATCATATTTACATATCTTTTAGCATACTTTCTTACAAGTTTTTATAGCTCATTTCTTAGCATTTCCCTAGTGTTTACTTAGTTTTTGTTATTTGGTTGGGTATTTGTTCTTACTTTCATTCTTATATACTCATTTTCCTTATCGGTAATTCTCTAATCTTATTTACTCATGCAATTTTAATCACCATGAACTATAATCTCACTAGTATCATTTTCATAATATTGTTGTTAGTAGGAAATCAACCTAAAATTAATTTAGTTAAAACCAAAGTATTGTTTAGCATGTCACCTTATAATTTACCTAATCATATAATCCTAAAAATTGTCATTAGAATCATTGTTAACATAATCACCATGATCACTTTAGTATTTATATTTCATAATTTAATTTCTTACATCTTTTTCTTGCTAATCTACTTAATCACATAATCACATAGATTAGATTAATTCTAATATTGTAAAATTATCATTGTGTAAATAAAATAAATAGAGTTGTAATATTTGAAATGATTTACGAGTTAAACGAATTATAAGAAGAGCAGTTACCAATCGAACAATCTAATTGTTTCTTCCTTTGGTCGTGTCAAATTCTATAACTTTGTTTAGTGGCCATAAGCAATTGTTTGTATTAGTCATTTCTATCTTTATGACGAGAGTTGGGATAGGAATTAGGACTATCAATAGGGGTTTAATGACTTAACCATGCTGAAAGGACGTTAGGACCCACTAAAAGGTCGGTACGAATCCGGAAGGAATATACCGCTACAAGGCCTAGACAATCATAGTAATTCTAATATTGGTATCTATGAAGCTTTTAACTAGTTTTACATGTATTTCTCTTTCACTATATCAACTTGATTAGTTAGTTTACTTTATCGTTATCTAGTTAGTTTATCGTCTTTTTATTTCCGTTATTAGATAGTTTTTATTATTGTTATTCTCTGGTTAATTAGTTTAGTTAGTTAGACTTTCAATATTGTTATTTAAATATCGTCTTTAGAAAGAATTTAGTTGTTAATATCCAGATCAGAGGATTTCCCCGATCGGGTACGTGACAACCCGATCGGGGTATGTCTTCTGTTTTGGGTTTTTTACTTTGTAATTTACATATTTGTTCTTACACATCGTCATTTATATTCTTGTCATTTTATTTTATGTTAATAGTTTAGACAAATAACTCAAGTGACTCGATTTTAAATGAAAACCAATCCATAACAATCCATAAGTAACACGTACTCCCTGAGGATCGACACCCTACTTCCCTAATTACATTCCTTATGTTGTTAGCCTAGTCCGGGTAAATTATTTTTGTTTCGAGACCGCGACAGAACCGATCAATGTCTATCATGACCATTGCCCAATACAAATGAAATTCACAAGTACTAGCCTTCAACTAGCCGACGGATCTATGCATATTCCCACAGGAATTGTGGAAGATGTCCCAATACGGATTGGATACTTCCTAATTCCCGTCGATTTTTATGTCATATTTTCGAAGAAAGAAAGGGATGACTATATTACATTAGGAAGACCCTTCCTAAATACGGTTGGAGCTTGCATAGATGTGAAAGGAGAAAAGATCACGTTTGAAATAGATGGATCGAGTGCCACCTTTGATAAAAAAGGGAATGTGTTGAGCGTTGGAGATGGCGACCTCGAAGCTTTCAAAGCTTCGGAAGCGTGTATAGAATGAGTTTGCCATGAGTGTTGGCAAAAGGTAAATGAGGAAATTCAAGGACGAATCCAGCTACAAGGAGCTCAAATCCCTTCATAAGGCTTAAGGAGGGATAGCAAAACAAAGTCTAGCATGACTTAAAAATGCGCTTGTCGGGAGGCAACCCGTCTTTTTCTTTACTTTTTCTTTATGCATTCTTTATTCCACTTATTAAACAATAATTTGGACTATTTTATTTGGACTATTTTTGGATTTTGTGTTGTAATAGTTAGGAACAATTTTTCGTTTTACTTGTTATTATGCGTGTTTAGTTGACAGTTTTTCGTACTTAGAATTCGAGGACCTATTGAGACAAGAAGGGGCTATCCTTGGCCCAAGTTGCCAAGATTACCATGGTTAGTAAGTATGTTCAAGGACATAGCCAAAAGGTAAGGGCAAGTGGCAAAGAAAAAGAAACAAAAAACGGACCAGCAGGTTTCCCTGATCGGATTGCTGTATACCCGATCGGGTAACTTGCCTGATTCGTATTTTGCTCTATTTTCTTCTATAAAACCCACTTGCTACCCTTTGCTTGCTGCCATATACCCGTGTTCTTCAATTTCAAAGCTAAAAACTCTCTCAAAACCTTCAATTCGTAGTCTTTTCTTACAAAATTTGTTCCTATTGTTCATCAAGGGCAACTTCTAAGCATCATCTCTGGTTTATTAGTTTAGTTAGATAGGCTTTCAATATTGTCATTTAAATATCGTCCTTAGTTAAAATTTAATTGTTGTCATTTGGATCAGAGCATTTCCCCGATCGGGTACGTGACAACCCGATCAGGTAAGTAGTCTGTTTTGAGTTTTACATTTTGCAATTTATATATTTGTCATTTACATATCGTCATTTGCATACTTTTCATTTTATTTTATGTAAGTAGTTTAGACAACCACCTCAAATGACTCGAACTTAAATGAAAATCAATCCATAGCAATTCATAGTTAACACGTATTCCTTGAGGATCGACACCCTACTTCCCTAATTACATTCCTTATGTTGTTAGCTTAAGTGCGGGTAATTATTTTCGTATCGGGACCGCGACATAACCGATCAAATTTTGACTTGGGTAAGTGTGCAAGATGGATTCTTCCGTCTTTTCGTCTTAGGCACGGAATCCTTTGCCTTGGTCTTGGTCAATGCAATACAGAATTGGGCTTGGGCTGATCTTCTTTTGACTTGGGTTGATGTTTCCTTTTGAAGTTCAAAGCCAAAGTCCAAGATAAATCCAATTGAGGAAGGATGTAGCGGAATCGTAATCAAATCGTGAACTGGCTATCATCAATTCCTTGAAAAATTGTATCCTAGTGCCTTTGCTCCAAATAGTAGGAAAATATAGCAAAATCGCTTCATTTCCTATAAAACGAGTCAAAACACGCAAAACAACTAGAATAGCAATATTAGCTCGTTAATCACTTAAATAAGTGCATAAATCGTATGGAAATCGAGCTAAAACGGGGGATAAATCAGTACAAAATATCACTTATCATAAGACAACAACTAAAGTTCTTAGTTTTCATGGATTGGCTTCGTTCTATCGAAGGTTAATTCAAAATTTCAGTTTGATTATGGCGCCTATAACAGAGTTGACGAAGAAGGGTGAATTTGTGTGGACACCTAGTGCACAAAAGGCATTCGATGAGGTAAAAGCTAAACTTAATTCCGCACCTATTTTAACACTTCCTAATTTTGATAAGTTGTTTGAAGTTGAATGTGATGCGAGTGGAGTTAGAATTGGAGCTGTTTTAGTACAAGAGAATCGACCAATTGCCTATTTTAGTGAGAAATTGGGTGGAGCTCGTTTGAATTGTTCCACTTCTGATAAAGAGTTCTATGTCATTGTAAGAGCTTTGAATCATTAGAGGCATTATTTGAGGCCTGAACCGTTTGTGCTACATTCGTATCACGAGGCATTGAAGCATATTTATGGGCAACAAAAGTTGAATCCTAGACAGGGCAAGTGGGTTGAATTTCTACAATCTTTTACTTTCTCATCAAAGTATAAGACAGGAGCTTCAAATATAGTTGCCGATGCATTATCTCGAAGGCATACATTATTGGTCGAGTTGGATGCAAGGATGCTTGGGTTTGAACATATCAAAAAACTATACAAATCAGATCCGGAGTTCTCAAAGGAGAGTATCGAACCAACGGGGTTGTATTCGATCCAAGATGGTTATCTATTTAATGGTAATCGACTATGCATTCTTAATGGGTTGATTCGTGAGCTATTTATTTGAGAAGCTCATGGTGGTGCTATTTCTAGACACTTTGGAGTGAACAAGACACTTGACATAGTAAGTGAGCATTTCTTTTGGCCTTAGATGAGAAAGGATGTGCAAGAGATCGTGTCAAAGTGTGTGGTGTGCCAAAAATCAAAGAGCACGTTAAATAAGGGATTTTATATGCCCTTACTCGTGCCTACACAATCATGGAACGAGGTTAGTATGGAATTTATACTTGGTTTACCTAGAACTCAAAGAGGAAAGGATTTGATTATGGTTGTTGTGGATCGATTTTCGAATATGGCTCATTTTATTCCATGTCACAAAACCGACGATGCTACAAAGTTGCTGAAGTTTATTACAAAGAGATTGTTCGATTACATGGTATACCTCGTACTATTGTGTCGGATCGATATGTTACGATCTTAAGCTATTTTTACAAGACATTATGAAGGTTGGTTGGAACAAAGTTGCTATTTAGTACTTCTCATCATCCACAAACTGATGGATAAACCAAGGTGACAAATAGAACTTTGGGAAGCTTGTTGAGGGGTTTAGTTAGTAAGACTAAAAAATACTGGGATGTTAAGCTAGCTCACGCGGAGTTTGCTTATAATCGAACACCTTCAATGACGACGAGAAGATAGCCATTTGAGATTGTCTATAAGGTAAATCCGTATCTTCCTATTGATTTGGTTCCTATACCAAAGAAAGATGTGTTGAGTTTTGAAGCAAAGGAAAGACAAGCTGCGTTTCTTCGTTCTTCTGAACAAGTTCGAGCACAAATCGAGAAATCAAATGCTAAATAAAAGGAGAAAGCGAATAAACAACAAAAACAACCTGTTTTCAATGTTCGAGATTTAGTGTGGTTACACTTGAGAAAGGAGCTATATCAATCAAAGAGGAAGAATAAATTGATGCCTAGAGCCGATGGACCATTCAAGATACTTGAGTGCTATTGGACTAATGCCGACAAGTTAGAATTGACGAGTGAGTATGGAGGTGTAACTGCGACATTCAATGTTGGGTATTTGTCACCATACTTGGACGACGATAATTTGCAGTCAAATTCTCAAAAAGAAGGGGAGAATAATGCGGGAGCACTAGAAGAAAATGAAAATGAAGTCTTGATTAGTCGAAATGTAACTCACATTTCCGAAGGTTTCAAAAAAGGGCTCAAATCAAGTTAACATGATAACATGAAGGAAGGACAACAACACAAGCAATGACGTGTTGACCAAGTCAATGTTGTGTGGTCAATGACTGATCGGGCCTGTCGCAAGCCCAATACAAAGATAATTTACCCAGACTAGGCTAATAACAAATTAATGTAATTAGGGAAGTAGGGGTCGATCCTCAGGGAGATGGTATTTCCTATGGATTGTGAATCATCTCACAATTGAGTTTTATCTAACGATTTTCTGGGTTTTGAGGTTTTGGATTCTAAACTAGTAAAGAACATAAATAAAAACAAAATAAAAACAAACTAAAATGAAAACAATAAAGCAAACGATGAATTAACAATAATGAGAAGCATCTAGGGAAGTAGGTTCACACATGTAGATTGACATATTGATGAAATTGGATTTAGGATATGCAAATAATTCATTGTGAGTTCGTAAGAATGATGTGTTCATTACAATCATATATCAGATGGTCTAGCAGGCTTTTTAGGCGATTTACTAGGTCTTAATCCACCATGTCATGCTTTGTCTATTCAATTCCTGTATCTCTACCTTGGAAAAGAATTCCATACTAGTCAATGATTTTGATCAGGAATCGTCAACTATCGTTTAAAGTCCAAACATGCATAGACACAATGTTTTAAAAGCACAATTTCCTTTATCCAATTATCATCTTTTAATCAATCCAACATGTCTACCCTACACCCTAGAATGGTGACTACTCACTCATGATAATTTTTATTTCTAAGATGATATCAACAATGAAAACTAGGATAGACATGATTAGTTGGTTTTGATAATAATCTTTAAGACTCTTTATAAGGCGATAATAACGACGCTATTTGACAATCTAAGAAATGAAATTACGATTATAACAACATGAAAATGAATCTAAATGATATGAATAGAAAATAACAATCAAATGGAAAACAATCAAGGATAATAAACAAAGGATAAATTAGGAATACCTAGGTGACGATCAACAACGAAAGTGATAACGATAATAGAAATCCCTTGCATAGAAATATCGTACCTTGAATTACAACACTTGTACCCAACAAAGTAGACTACAAAGATTGAAATTCTTATTGAACTAAACTAATGTTTTGATATGAAATGGACAGAAATAAACTAAGAACTAAAGACCAAAGAAGAGAATGATCTAAACTAGAAAGACTAAAAACTAAAGAGAAAATGTAAGAAGAAAGGAGATGTTATATGTGAAGTAGATGTATTGGATGATTGTGAAGAGAGGCTGGAGCATCTATATATAGCATTAGGGTTTCGTGGAGAAGAGGTCGAGCATTGAACACATAAGACAAAAATAGGAAGTTGAAGCATTTTTCTCGGATCAGCAGGGATACCCGATCGGGTACACACTTACCCGATCGGGTAAGTGGTCATCTGGAAGCTCTTGACTAACGTTTCATCTTCCTTTGATTTGACTTGACTTCCATCATCCCCCTTGGCCTCTACAATCGGATTTGTTGATAGGGTTTGATGTAAAGCGATGAATTCTTCCGCCTAATTGATTGATCTTCCGACAACTACGAAACCGTCTTTGCTCCTTCTCTCTTTTGAGTTAGTGAACCTTCTTAAAATGCCTTTGACATGGTCAAGCTTGCTTCTTCGAATCGTCGGGTTCTAGGCAAATGCTCGGAAATATAGAAAAAGGGCGTAGAAACGTCACTTTCCCTAGAAAACAGGTTAGAACACAGGAATTCGCCTAGAAGACGATATTAGCTCATAAAATGGCTTAACAAAGCACAAATGACATACAAAACCGAGCTAAAATGGGGGTTAAAATCATACAAATATTCACTTATCAATGACGTGTGGACCAAGCAACGTCAAGTGGCAGCAGCTAACACGGATTTCTGAACCGTGTATTTGTGTGTGATATTCTTATTTTCTGTTTTAAAATTTTGAATAAAATAGTGTGGTGATCTTATTTACTAATAAGGTAGTGTTCACACTATTTCCTAATTTCTATCTAGCTGGTTTAAGGTAAGTACTAGTAGTATAAATAGCAAGCTATGTAATCATAATTATTCACACAACTGAGAATTGAATTCAAGTTATTACTTTTTTGTTCTTATTAGCTTGCGAGCTTTAAGTTCTATTATTTACTTCCTGCGAGAGGAAAATAATAACCATTATTCCTTACGAGGTTGAATTTGTGTTTGCTTGATATCTTGCGAGTTTGAGAGTTTACACACGAGTTGTTCAAGTTGTCTTGCGAGATCACTTGTCTAATTCAAGTCTTAGTTGAGTGATCTTGCGATATTGTCTTAGCTAATTCATATCTTTTAAATTTCCGTTCTAACTCATACATAAACCACAAAAATACAGGTTATTCTGCTGCAACATATATACAGAAAACATATTAAACAGTCCGTTGATTTATTCAGTTTAAAACCACTTGACCACTAAATATGTTATGTTTGTAAGGACCTGAAAAGATTTTTCTTTTGAAGACGTTATTATGCATATTGTCAGGCTTAGGTGTAACACCTCGTAAATTTTAATAATTTATTTATATAGCTTTACCTGAATACGGAATAACTAGTTTATTAAATATCATAATTTTAGAATAGAAACTTGAAATTTCATCTAATACCCTTTGTAGCTTTCGAAACAATCATTGTAAGTTACGATTTTTCAATCCCGCGTAACTTTAATCCAGCTTCGTATATTTGCCAGTAATTCTTCATTCGAACTCCGATTAAGGCGACACAAAAGCCTAGATTTATTTATTTTTCCGAGCCCGACGCAATGGTATTATTTTCAGTTGCCATTAATAATCCCAAAATTTCAGACCTGCTCGGTTGTTGTTCTTGTCTTCATAAAATCTATGATGTCATGTGCACTCTAACTACTCTTATGCTTGTTCTTATAAAACCACTAAATATATTCTCCCATCCATTATTATTGAGTAAAAGTGGCTGATTCTTTAGTCACTCTTTACCCCAAGGCAAGAGTTACATGCCTCATACATTTTTCTTACACCTTGTTATTGTTAATGGTTTTCATCACCTTTCACTTTGTCCATCAAGTTGACCTTTGTAATGAAAGTTAAGCTTTGAATGCTCAAATGAAAGAGGTTTGTCTTCATATTTTCTCACCACTTTGCTACTTCATTTTTTGCATTCATCCTCACTTGTTCAAAATTTTCACCAATATTTACTTATACTCATGTTTCTCTACCTTCAAGTCCTAAGTTTAACTTAAGAGGAGGAGGAGCTAGTTGATTTGAGCATATTTGACTATATCCAAGACCCGGAAAATCTCTAAGGTAACCTAACCTAATCCTTTTGCCTCGTAATTATAGAAGACTATTAATTTAGTTAGGAGGCGAATAAACAAATCTTGGTAGAATAGGTTATTCTAACATGCATGTTATTTGATCACCATGAATAATAGCCTAGAATAAATTATCATGAGAAGTGTAAATTTCTTGATTATATGTGTTAGATCCACTAAAACAATGTCGAAAATGGAAAATGATATGTGTATGTTAACTTTTATAAAAATACCGAAACTTGTTTATTATGCTCATTTTGTTTCATACATTGCATGGAGCTGAAATTTTAATATGTTGTACTTAATGATTTATTGGATTTGTAGGCTCTGGCCTTGCATCAATAAGATTTTTCATCTATTTTCTAAGATTTATTCAAGTATTAATAATCTACGAAATTCAAAAAGTTATATTTCCTTTTAAAAATCATGAAATAATTATAGGAGTTCACCTTTTTTATTAGTAACCAGAATGAAAAGTTTCGTTGAAAAATATTAAGTTTTGATCCTGTTTTAAAAATAAACAAAAACTGATTTCATGGTTTAAAACGAGTTTAATACTTTTTTATTAATAAAAGAATTTAAATTATAACCATAAAATGATTTCAAGTTCAATACGGAAAGGAGAAAAAAAAATATATTTTAAAATATTTTTATAAAAATATTCATATTATGATTTAAACCACCTTACTTAGTTTTTTAAATAATTGTTTTAAAAGCTTAATTGTATCTTATCTAAAAGACTATTTTGAAAAGACTTTTAAGGACTTTAAAAAGCTCTAAAGACGATTTCTAACGATTTTTATGAATTAAGTAAAAGTTTAGACTAAAATATCTTTGAAGGTTTTAAGTTTAAAACCCTCATTTTACCATCGAACTTTCGAGTAAATCCATATTATAATATAAGAACATTACTGCAATATTAAATACTCACTTAGGGTGTGACATCCTCGCGAATGCGGAAATAAAACATAACAAGCATGTGATTTATATAGCGGAAAATACGGTGTTTTTAAAACTTTTTACATGAAAATAGAAAGGTACGAGGAATGTCAATAATTACAAACCAAAGTATAAAATACTACAAGAGACGTAGTCTCTCAAAATGTTAACCAACATCAAAGTTATTATCAACTAGCTAAACAACGTCTAGAGGTGACTCATCCAGGCCAACGCCCTGATCGATGCTTGTCGCGAGCCCGATAAAAAAATAATTACCCACACTTAGGCTAACAACATAAAGGAATGTATTAGGGAAGTAGGGTGTCGATCCTCAGGGAGTACGTGTTAACTATGAATTGTTATGGAATTATTTTCATTTAAGTTCGAGTCATTTGAGGTGGTTGTCTAAACTATTAACATAAAATAAAATGACAAGTATGTAAATGACAATATGTAAAACTCAAAACAGACGACTTACCCGATCGGGTTGTCACGTATCCGATCGGGGAAGTATTCTGATCCAAGTGACAGTATTTAAAATCTAACTAAAGCGATATTTAAATGACAATATTGAAAGGCTATCTAACTAGACTAATAAACTAGCTAATAACAATAATGTAAACTATCTAAGAACGGAAATAAAATGACAATAAAGTAAACTAACTAAACAACAATAAAATAAACTATCTAAAACGGTAAAATAAACTATCTAATCAAATTGATATAGTGAAAGAGAAATACATGCAAAACAACTCAAAAGTTTCATTGATACCAACATTAGAACTACTATGAATGTGTAAGCCATGTAGCGGTATATTCCTCTCGGATTCGTACCGACCTTTTAGTGGGTCCTAAAGTCCTCTCAGCATGATTAGGTCACTAAACCCCGATTGACAGTCCTAATTCCCATCCCAACTCTCGTTACAAAGACGGAAATTGACTAATACAAACAATTTTTCATGGCCACTAAACTAAGTTATAGAATTTGGCATGACCAAAGGAAGAAACAACTAGATGGTTCAATTGGTATCTACTCTCCTTTTAATTCATTTTAACTAGTAAATCATTTCAATATTACAACTTTATTTATTTTATTTACACAATAATAATCTTACAATATTAGAATTAATCTAATTTATGTGATCATGTGATTAAGTAAATTAATAAGAAAAAGATGTAGGAAATTAAACTATGAAATACAAATACTAAAGTGATTGAGGTGATTACACTAGTAACGATTCTAATGATAATTTTTATAATTATATGATTAGGCAAAATATAATATGACATGTTAAACAATGTTTTAGTTTTGATTTGATTATTTAATTTTTAGATGAATTTCCTAATAACAATAATATGAAAATAATACTAATTAGATTAAGGTTCATAATGGAAATTGCATAAGTAAATTAAGGGTAGAGAATTACCGAAATTGGAATGCAAATTATGTAGGAAATAAAGTAAAGAACAATTATCCAACCCAATAACAAAAGCTTATAAAAACAGTAGAGAAACTCTAAGAAATTGCATAAACTACAATCTAAAACTTATATGAAAGGAAGAAATAGACTATTAGATTATTGTATGAAAAGTATGTAAGTTGTTGATAAGTATGTTAATTGTGTGTGAAGATCATTGGCTTTTATAGGGCTGCATGGCTGCTGATCTCTCGTCCAAATTCATACCCTAGTCAAAGCATTTAATCACTCATTTAAGCTCGGTAGAAGAAGAACTAAGTAACGTCCATTTGCAGACATACCCGATCGGGTATAAGGAAATCCGATCGGGTAAGTGTGCAAGATGGAATCTTCCGTCTTTTCCAATTTCGTCTCTTGGGCACGGAATCCTATGCTTTGGTCTTGGTCAATGCAATACGAAATTGGGCTTGGGCTAGTCTTCTTTTGACTTGGACTGATGTTTCCTTTTGAAGGTCAAAGTCAAAATCCAAGATGAGTCCATTCCAGGAAGGATGTAGCGGAATCGTAATCAAATCGTGAAATGGCTATCATCGGTTCCTTGAAAATCCGTATTCTAGTGCCTTTGCTCCATAAAGTAGGAAAATATAGCAAAACCGCTTCATTTCCTATAAAACGAGTTAAAACACGCAAAACAACTAGAATAGCAATATTAGCTCGTTAATCACTTAACAAAGTGCATAAATCGTATAAAAATTGAGCTAAAACGGGGGATAAATTAGTACAAAATATCACTTATCAAACTCCCCCAAGCTAAACCCTTGCTTGTCCTCAAGCAAAGATAACAATCATAACCAGGACAATGGTAGCTAACAATGATCAATCTGTCATACAAATCTCAAAAAGTAAGCTTCTACAAGTAGATGTATCAAAAACCCGTAACAACAAGGGCGAAAGAAAGTGCGAATCATGGTTGAGATTTACATAACGGCGCAGCATAGAAAATTATCTTTGGACCTTTTCAACTATTGCATGATCTTTCTGACAATGGACTCTCACGGTACACTCTTCACTCAAATTTTTGTAAAATAGGAAATATTGGTTCAAATTTGAAGTGGCACTCACCTATCTACAACTTATAAGAATGTGCCCGCAGTCTAGTATGGTAGGCAATCCAAAATCATTAAGTAAAACTAATCATGATCAAAATGTAACATAGGAAGCATTAGAAAAGTAAAGTAGAGGCTTGAGAAATTTGGGTAAGAAAGTGGACAAATGATTTTGGTCATGTGGAGCTTAAAGTCAAGCTAGTAATAACCAAATATGTAGTGGATACTCAATCCAATTTATACCAATTCCCATCAACAATAGTCAAAGCCAAAAGCAGCATATTGGCTTATTAAACATGAAAAATCAAGTTACGACATCCCAATTTTCTTTTCATGGAAGCGTTTTTCTCTTCTTTTTTTCTTTCTTTTGAGCTTTCAATTTCATTTTCATTTTTTCTAAGCTCTTTTTTCTTTTCTTTTTTTCTTTTTCTTTTTGAGAAACACGGGAATCAGCAATCCCGAGACAGCAAGTTCACACCAAATGGTGGCATCATCAAATCATCGCAAAAGCATAGAACACCCCTACACATATAGTCGGTTACTAGTTCAACAAGGGTAGGCAATATTATAATGTAGCTAGGAAGAAGGGTGTTTTTGCGAAATGTGAACAAGAGATTGAATGGCTTCAAAATGTAGATCATGATAGTAATACTTATAGAAAATGGAATAAAGACCATACTTATGCGTTTTGATGTAACACACACTATAAAGAGAAACTACTCACTCCTAAACTGGGATCGGGTTCTGATACGTGTCGTTTGCGCATACAAATTAACAATTTATTTACCTATCTTAACCTCAAAAATATAAACATAGTAAAGGATAAGTAGGGTCGATCCCACGGAGAGACTGGAGAAATTAATTAACTACCTAGTAATATATATTAACTAACTTACATATGTACTTTTATTTACGGCTATTAACATATTTACGATAAAGGGGGTTTCATTGGTAAATTTAATGAACTAAAGTAAATAAATACGAATGTCTAAAAGTGAAGTTGAATACCCGATTAAGCACATATTCTCATGGTAATTTTAGCTTGGCAACCGATATTTGTTTACGTCAACTCTTTAATTTATTTATAGATTAACTGTGGAACTCAAGATAACAAGAACTTCCTATCTTCTCTTAATTACAACCGACCTGAACTAAGCCTAGACCGATTCTTAACTAACCGAACGATGTAAGTTAGTCACACCCTACTAAAGACCGGATTAGAAGCATTATTGAACCAAGAAGACGTCATTAATCCAATTAATCATTAAGTGTCGTCACTACCTAATAGATTAACTGACCAAATATTACTCCTGACCTAAACTAACCCCAATTCGCAGAGATTAATTCAAATTAGTTGCTACTCGTATTATACAACTCGAACTAAGCCAGAATCATATAATTAGCATAGTTAGCAATTCCTGACCATAATAAGATAACAAATTATAAACTGAAATTGAAACTTATAATTAAAACGAGTAAAACTTTGGATACAAATAACTGAAAGATTAAGAATTAAACAACCAACGATTTCAGTACTAAAATTAATCAACAAATTCAACCATAAATTAGATACAAGAATAAGTAAGAAGAACTTATTTTATTGCCCGGAAATCGCAAATCGACCCTCGGATATCACGCCTCCAATCGAACTATGGTGGTTACTAACCCTCAAGATAAATGGGTACGCCATTCTAACTCTATAATCCATAACAACTGAGCACTCACTATCCAAAGCTTGCAACGAACATTTCTCAATCTCAAACTATGATTCCTTAAGAATAAAAGAGAATTACTAATTCCAAACTACAAATGTCCAATCACTTGGCAATCAGACAACGATTCAAATCATCTAGTTCATCTAAAACTCAAAATGAATCAATTTTCATTTATGAAAATACTCCTCAAACTTTAGTTACCGGCTTAATTACCCTAAAGCAAAAATCTCTTTTAGAATCCACCAATCATAGACATCAAATTCCCAAATGATATCCCAAGCAACCGTCATAATACCTAACAACAACGAACTATTATCACGCTCATCTTACTCTATAAAAGATATATGGGTATTCACCTTTTTTTTTATATTGAGACGGGTATTTATAATAATATTTGGATATACAGGATAGATTTTGCAAGGAAAAGGATAGATTTTGAGACGGAGTAGAGTTCTTGTTCTTCCCGTAGCTTCTCTATTTACCTCGTCTCTTAGTCTTCTTGTTATGCTGCAATCTTTCCCTTTTTAATTAAAAATATCCTTGACATTTCTTGCTTTGGTGCGTGTGTATTTTTTGGTTCCAAATGCCAGCCCATTTACTTGTAATTGGATTCAGGTAATTTCTTGGTAGCTTGGTCCACTATTTAGCTCGGTCCTTACTTTCGGATCACAATCTAGTTACACCGAATAAACTAATTAGCTCATTTAGGTTTAAAATAATATTTAAGTAACTAATTCCAAAAACTAACAAATATATGACATATAACTAAAATAATGGGAATGAGGACCTCAAAAATATATAAATAAGCGGTATAAATATGAATAAATATCGTCTTATCAGGTTCAGATGTACCGACCACTGGAGGCTCTACCTTACAATATGAGTAGCTTGCCAAAGTCAAGATCAAGCTTAATTAAGTCCAAATGCAATTTTCTACCTACTGTGTACAAGACATCCCCATGAATGCACAATTCCTCATAACATGTTGAAACATCAGCTTAAAAAAACTATAAATTGAGAAATGTAAGATGGAAATGATCTTTTCTTTTTTGCGTTTTTGATTTTTTCGATTTTTTCTTTTTTTTTTCAATAATAAAAACTAAAAATAAACTAAGAAAATTAAAAGAAAATAAATTAAAAATCTAAATGCAATCCTAAATGCAAATCCTCCCCCAAGCTAAAACTTCACATTGTCCGCAATGTGCATGCAATTATAACAGAAACAAACCGAGAAACAGTTGGTAGCACACAGAACAGAGAAACAAGAGGAAATTCTAATGGGAAAAGGGGCTTAAAAAGAAAACTAAAAATGCGAAAAATAAAGGAAAGGAATAAAATTCCTACAAAATGTCTAGCCTCCCCCAAGCTAGTATAAACAAGGGGAGCTCATCGTCATCTCATCGCAAAGGCCACCAGCTACGGCCTCTCCTCTCAGAAGGAGGTGGCTCGGATGCGGATCCAAAAGCATCCGTATAGTAGGTATAATCTGCAGAATAATAACTACCACGAGAAGCAATGATCCCGGTTGGATTGCTGGCTCCTAAGGACTGGTACTCTTCTACTTGGTGATCTCCAAAATCACCTCTATACCCTCCAAAACTCTTAACGCCATAGTCAGTTCCACAGTAGTCAGGTCCGGTCTGCGGCACACCTGCATCATAAGTAGTACCATACCCCCCTTCGGGCCAAGTATAAAAAGACGGGTGGGGGCCCTCAGGTCTAATCACACCTTGCCTAGCAAAGTGGTCATAGATGGGGTGCAAAGGAAGCTGCTGGTCGGACTGAATTCTATTAACGGACAAGGTTAAGGCTTCAAACATGGCGGTCACATCGCCCGTAGCATGGGTCGATTGAGAGGGTGATCCTACCTCAGGGTGGCGGGATCTAAGCTGAACAGGGGGGTCAATGGGGGTAATATCCCCAACAGGAAGGAAGTAAGTAGGTCGGGGCAAGATAGCCTCACCCTCTTGAAGTTGAGGACGCTGCTGAAGAAATGGAATTTGCTCTACCTCGGCGGTCAACTTGACCGAATCACGGCCAGCTATCCTCCAAACAATATGGGGGTGAGAGGCACGAAACCAGTTAAGCTGAACAAAGTAATCATAATCCAACCCATTTCCCATCTCGGTGGGAGGTGTAGTCAATGCCTGGAGGTCGGTGGTGGCTTGGTTAAAACCACAAACTCGCATAGCAAGGTGAGTGATAAGACCTCCATAGACAATGACAGTGTTCTTAGGATTAATAGCTTTAGTCAACTGAACACCAAAATAATAGGGAATACTAATAGACCATGGTTCTTCAACATTCACATTCAAAAATCCTCCTAAAATTTCTAACTCTACTCGTCTCACCAAATGAGGTTCATCACGAACCTAAAAAGGTCCATCCTATGAATCTTTGCCAGATTCTAATGGCGGGATGATGGATATGTTGGTGTGGGACATGGTCCCAACGAGAGACAGGGTAAGTCGAAATAGCGTTCCAAACTAGGCTAACATCAAAGCCTTCTGGAGGTAAGGTAACAGTGTCCTCAGAAGTGAGACCAAATTGTCTAGCAAAGTTCTCTAAGTTCATATTATAATCATCATTAAACAGGCGAAACCGAACTTGAGGCATAGTGTTTCTATTCCTAGACCTATGTAACTCGAAAGAGCTCAAGAATTCAAGGGTTAATTGAGGGTAGGTCTTATAACTAAAGTTCATGCTAGCATTCATACCTAGGCCTCTAAATAACACTTTAACATGCTCATTCAGCTTCATATGTCTTAAAGAAGAAACATCGAGGAACTTGGTAGCCCTCATACCTTTGCTTTTAAGAATGCACCAATTTTGCCATTGCTTGTGTGAACTAAATTCTACATCCGGAAAGTCAGGATCATGCATAGCACCTCCTTGATTTTCGGGTTGATCATTTGCTTCAAGCATTTCTATGTCTTCTTCTTGGGCTCTACTAATTTCTCCTTGATTGGAGGTTCTTGCCCTCTTTGATTTCCTTAATGCATGTGCCATTTTCTACAAATAACTAGTATTAAAACACTTCACAAATTGATAACATAAGTGTTATAATACTAAGCTTTAAGCACAAGTTCAAGCATAGCTACCTTAGTGAAACATTATCATGCTACCTTTGAGCACAAATGGATGTTCTTAAGCATAACAACATGTCACTAAGGTGAGCAACATACACTTGAATCATGAATTTTGGCCACTACTCAAAGGTACTAATACTAAATTAACATAATAAGATCATACTACCACTTAAGCATAAGTTCTTAGCATATAGTAAAGATGAGTAACCTAATTAGCATATGAGCATCCAAATCATAGTAATCATCCTAATTAATCACTAAAATTCACTCTATAGCATGTAAGAAGCATTAGAAACCAATTTAAACAAGCTTTGCAATCAAAATCAAGAACCCCCAAATTTTGGTAAGGGTTTGTTCATGTTGGATTTCTGAAAAAAATATAGAGAGATTGAAGTAACTAAAGTAGAATTAACTTACTTGATGATGCTTAGAAGTTGCCTTTGATGAACTATAGTGACAAATTTTGTAAGAAAAGACTAAGAAATGAAGGTTTTGAGAGAATTTGAGCTTTGAAATTGAAGAACACAGATATATGGTTGCAAGCAAAGGGTAGCAAGTTGGCTTTATAGAAGAAATTAGAGCAAAATAAGGATCAGACAACTTACCCGATCGGGTATACAAGGATCCAATCGGGGAAACTTGCTGGTCCGGTTTTTGTTTCTTTTTTCTTTGCCACTTTCTCTTACCTTTTGGCTATGTCCTTGAACATACGTACTAACCTTGGTAATCTTGGCAACTTGGGCCAAGGATAGCTCCTTCTTGTCTCAATAAGTCCTCCAATTCCATGTACGAAAAACTATCAACTAAACATGCATTTCTAAAGGTAAATAATAAGTAAATCGATAATTGTTCCTAACTATTACAACACAAAATCCAAAAAGAATAGTCCAAATAAAATAGTCCAAATAATTGTCTAATAAGTGGAAAAAAGAATGCATAAAGAAAAAGTAAAGAGAAAGACGGACTGCCTCCTGACGAGCGCATTTTTTAGTCGTGCTAGACTTTGTTTTTCTATCCCTTCTTAAGCCTTATGAAGGGATTTGAGCTCCTTGTAGATGGATTCGTCCTTAAATTTTTCATTTACCTTTTGCCAATACCCATGGCAATTTCATTCTAAACATGCTTCCGAAGCTTTGAAGGCTTTGAGGTCGCCATCTTCAACGCTGAACACATTCCCCTTTTTATCAAAGGTGGCACTTGATCCATCTATTTCAAACGTGATCTTTTCTCCTTTCACATCTATACAAGCTCCAACCGTATTCAGGAAGGGTCTTCCTAATATAATATAGTCGTCCCTTTCTTTCTTTGAAAATATGACATAAAAACCAACGGGAATGAGGAAGTATCCAATCCGTATTGGGACATCTTCCACAATTCCTGCCGGAGTATGCATAGATCCATCGGCTAGTTGAAGGCTAGTAGTAGTAAACTTCATTTGTATTGGGCAATAGTCATGATAGACGGAAAAAGGCATGACGCTAATAGCGGCTCCTAAATCACACAATGCACTTTTGACCTTATGAAAACACATTTTTATTTGGACTTCCCTTGTTAGTACCATTTTTGTCAACCTACAAGAAAAACACAAAAATGAAAGTTAGTAACGATTTAGGTACGGTTGCACCTAAAAATGGTAGAATTTTTAAACAAAAACCAACAATTCATAAATAAACAAAACCGTGCTCCCCGGCAACGGCGCCAAAATTTGATCGATGCTTGTCGCGAGCCCGATACAAAAATAATTACCCACACTTTGCGACAACCCTCGCGAATGCGGAAATATAAAACATACAAGCATGTGAATTATATAGCGGAAATGTGAAGCTTAAAAAAACTTTTATACATGCAAGTTAAATAAAACGAGGAGTGTCAAAATATTACAAACTAAGTGCGGAAAATAACAAAGAGACGGAGTCTCTCAAAATGTTAACAAAGAACAAGTGTTTAGCAAAAAAGCTAAAATCGTCTAGAGGTGAAACTTCCAGAGACAACGCCCGCTAGCTCACACCCGAACCCCAAAATATCATAGCCAAAAAGTCATCCAAAGCAAGCAACCTGTTCATCCATGAAAAACATGAACGCCACAGTCAGTGGGGAGTAACTCCGGGTTCTCCCAGCCATATCACATTAAACGTACATATAAGGAGATACAAAAGTAAAATCATGCATATATAGATATCCATGTGAGTTACAATAAGAATAGATAGGCAATCCAATATATAATGATAAGATCATATGGAAATCAAATCCGAAACCATCATGTTATTCAAAGACTCGGGGAAGACACTCTTAGGCAACCGAATACGCTCACTAGGGCTTACATCTCACCGTTAGCGGTATAAGATTGATAAGATTGAGACTCGACATACAAACCAAGTCAAGTCATGCGAGATCATAGTAAATCCAACATATTATCATCCATTCACGAACCAAGACATTGACGGTGCCCAATAATGCCAATGACCATGAAACAAATAATGAAATCACGAATTCAAAGACCAAAAACAAGACGGACCAACTCTCATGGTAAATGTGAAACGCACTAGCAATGTGTACATGGCAAGTATGATAAAGGCAATCAACGGGGATCACATTTTCCTTGCACTCATACGCGATTTGCTTACATTCGCCTATGTTAGACTTGATTTCTCCTGGTTAGCCCGACGATAATAATACGGTCTAGTCTAAACCTGGCAGGTCTCGGAATACTGATAACGTGTTCCGAGTCGACATGCATAACGTTTTGCATCCAAGACGCGGCTTACAATATATATGACGAGTACCCCAAATTCGGTCGATCAATTCACGAAAGAGGCGGAAAAGAGCTCAAGCCTCATAACAAGCGGTACGCTACATGCAAATAACACCACCTCGCAAGTACACAACATTTGACGGCCGGGTCGATCAACGCAAAGCGTTCAACTCCCAACAACGTCGTCGTATGCCCACTAACACATGCATTTAAGCAGTAGGATACCTCTCCGTTCCGACATTCCAGCCTTACGAACGGGAAGGTAGCCAAGGGAATGAGAGTACAAAGCACAAGACAAAATAGTGCTCAAACCGTAACATTTGTAAAAACCGACTCAAAGGGGGACATACCAAAAACCGTCACAAAACATGTGATACAAGCGAAAGAAATATCATATATCCAAAACATGAATATTATAAGTCACTACGTAAAATTATACGATAAACGAATCATGCGAACTATTATAAATTACGAGATTTAGAAATTTCAAGAAGAAAAACACAGCCGTGTTCCAGGCCGGGGTGGAGGGAGGCGGCCGGTACCCCGGCTCGGAGCACAACTACCCACAAAAACCAAGTTTGGAAACTAACTAAAACAAGGGTCCACTTCAAACGGTCATAACTAGAGTTATAGATATGGGAATGCAGAAATTCAAGTCGAGGTGATAGCTTATCCTCTTACGGTTCCAACGAGTGGTCACAAGCCCAAAACAAGCAAGTAACGAAGGAGATATGATCATTCTACGAAAAAGGGTCGGAGCAGTGAAATGCCAGCCGGCCACTAGACCGGCTGCCGGTCCTTCGGCCAGGAGCACCCTTCTACCCGAGAACCACAACCACCATTTCTATCATTTTCAATTCTCCTAATTCACTTCTAATAATTATCAACAATCAATATTTATTATCAACAATCATCAAATAACCACAATCATAAATCATAACATGATTCCTAAGCTTCTAATCGTATTCTAAATACGATTTCTAACATATAAAGCATGCAAAACACGTAAATGATACCGAGTAACCCTTCACCGTTACCTTTACGCGTCTTTAATCGATTACTAAGCCTTCCTAGTAGTCTCCACCTACAATTAGGCAATATAGGATGAATATACTTTACCTTGAGAAAGACGGATAATTTAAAAAGCGAGAAAGACGGTAATTTTATTTCCAATACGGATAGAGGAAGCTAAGAGGGGAAGAATAAGACGAACTTACGTGAATTCCGTCAAAGAACGAATGATCTATGCGAATTATAAGATCGAAATCAAGAGGGAGGCAAGGTTTGATTTTGCTTAAGGAAGAAGAAAGAAATGAGTTGTGTGGAAATGAATTAGGTTTAGGGAGTATGAGGGAGTATAAGTAAGGGTGAGTCGGAAAAGTCAACGAAAGTCAAAGGCGGCTCAAAAGTCAAGAAAAGTCAAAGACGACTCAAAAGTCAAGAAAAGCCAAAGACGACTCAAAAGTCAAGAAAAGTCAAAGACGACTTAAAAGTCAAGAAAAGTCAAAGACGACTTAAAAGTCAAGAAAAGTCAAAGACACTTAAAAGTCAAGAAAAGTCAAAGACGACTTAAAAGTCAAGAAAAGTCAAACTCGCCTTAAGACGGGATTCTCATGGAATCTCGCAGAAATTCCAAATACGAACTCGGAAATTCTAAATTTGACTCGAAATAATAAATTCTAAATTAAAACTTAAATTTGCTGAAAAGGTTTCGTAAAATATTTCTACTAGAAAAATAGGGTACATTTCCGGGTGTTACACACTTAGGCTAACAACATAAAGGAATGTATTAGGGAAGTAGGGTGTCGATCCTCAGGGAGTACGTGCTAAATATGAATTGCTATGGAATGATTTTCATTTAAGTTCGAGTCATTTGAGGTGGTTGTCTAAACTATTAACATAAAATAAAATGACAAGTATCTAAATGACAATATGTAAAACTCAAAACAGACGACTTACCCGATCGGGTTGTCACGTATCCGATCGAGGAAGTATTCTGATCCAAGTGACAGTATTTAAAATCTAACTAAAGCGATATTTAAATGACAATATTGAAAGGCTATCTAACTAGACTAATAAACTAGCTAATAACTGTAACACCCGGAAATGTACCCTATTTTTCTAGTAGAAATATTTTACGAAATCGTTTCAGTAATTTTAAGTTTTATTTTATAATTTTAAGTTTCGAGTCGAATTTAGAATTTCTGAGTTCGTATTTGGAATTTCTGCGAGATTCCATGAAAATCCCGTCTTAAGGTGAGTTTGACTTTTCTTGACTTTGAAAATCGTCTTTGACTTTTCCTACACATCTCACACTACTCCCTCCTTAACCTAATATTCATTCAACACAAAATCAAACACAAAACCCCCTTTCTTCTCCCTTAAGAAAGCTCATCTTTTTCCCTCTTTGATTTCAATCTTAGAATTGGCGTAGTTTCTTCATTACTCGATAGAATTTACGTAAGTTTATCTTATTCTTCCTCCCGTACCTTCCTCTATCCGTATTGATAATAAAATTATTGTCTTTCTCGCTTTTCAAGCTTTCCGTCTTTCTCAAGATGAACTTTATTCATCTTCTTACGATCTATTTGTAGGTGGCGACCTCCAAGATCCGGACAAAGACTATTTCCTTATAGAAGAGGAGCTTGACGATCATTAGAGACGCTCAAAGGTAACGGTGAAGGGATTACTCGGTATCATTTACGTGTTTTGCATGCTTTATATGTTAGAAATCGTATTTAGAATACGATTAGAAGCTTAGGAATCATGTTATGATTTATGATTGTGGTTATTTGATGATTGTTGATAATAAATATTGATTGTTGATAATTATTAGAAGTGAATTAGGAGAATTGAAAATGATAGAAATGGTGGTTGTGGTTCTCGGGTAGAAGGGTGCTCCTGGCCGAAGGACCGGCAGCCGGTTCAGTGCCCGGCTGGGATTTCACTGCACCGACCCTTTTTCGTAGAATGATCATATCTCCTTCGTTACTTGCTTGTTTTGGGCTTGTGACCACTCGTTGGAACCGTAAGAGGATAAGCTATCACCTCGACTTGGAATTTCTGCATTCCCATATATAGAACTCTAGTTATGACCGTTTGAAGTTGACCCTTGTTTTAGTTAGTTTCCAAACTTGGTTTTTGTGGGTAGTTGTGCTCCGAGCCGGGGTACCGGCCGCCTCCCTCCACCCCGGCCTGGAACACGGCTGTGTTTTCTTCTTGAAATTTCTAAATCTCGTAATTTATAATAGTTCGCATGATTCGTTTATCGTATAATTTTACGTAGTGACTTATAATATTCATGTTTTGGATATATGATATTTCATTCGCTTGTATCACATGTTTTGTGACGGTTTTTGGTATGTCCCCCTTTGAGTCGGTTTTTACAAATGATACGGTTTGAGCACTATTTTGTCTTGTGCTTTGTACTCTCATTCCCTTGGCTACCTTCCCGTTCGTAAGGCTGGAATGTCGGAACGGAGAGGTATCCTACTGCTTAAATGCATGTGTAGTGGGCATATGACGACGTTGTTGGGAGTTGAACGCTATGCGTTGATCGACCCGGCCGTCAAATGTTGTGTACTTGCGAGGTGGTGTTATTTGCATGTAGCGTACCTCTTGTTATGAGGCTTGTGCTCTTTTCCGCCTCTTTCGTGAATGTCGACCGAATTTGGGGTACTCGGCGTCTATGATTGACCGAGTCTTGGATGCGAAACGTTTATCACATGTCGAATCGGAACACGTTATTCCGAGAGTCTGGCCAGATTTAGACTAGGACCGGGTATTTATTATCGTCGTCCTACCAGGAGGAAATGTGTCTACATAGGCGAAATGTAAGCATCGCGTAAGAGTTCAGGGAAATGTGATCCCGTGGATGCCTGTTAATCATACTTGCCATGGACACGATGCTAGTGCGTTTCATTTACCGTGAGAGTTGTCGTCTTGTGTCGTTCTTTGAATGCGTGTTTCATGATATTGTTCATGG
>JAIUZE010069287.1:0-19023 GCA_022085475.1 Heliosperma pusillum
TTTTGAATTGGTTCAGCCATTTTGAAAGGCCTACGTCCAATCTTCTTCTTATTGATTCAATTAAGTAATCTACTCCGACTACCTAAGACCCTTACAATAAAAAGGACCAACAACCTACTCCGGTTGCGAAATCAGTTTAAGACTACTCCGTCTCAAACTCGACTCTTTATCTAAGAAAGTTACAAGATCAAATTCCCTGATTTTGTTCTTGTGAAAAGAACGAAGGCGAATTCATTAAGATCTAACTATTCTAGATAGAAGAGTACAATACTTAAGGCAACAGTTGTCATGTCTGTGACTTTTGAAGACTTTGAAGAAATTTTGCAAAGATTAAAAGCTTAAAACTTTGAAGACAATTTGCAATGAAATGTGTTTGTTTTCTCTGGAAAGTCTTGAACAAATGTGTGAAGAGTGCTTTCTTATTTATAGAGAGGGAGATGATTTGCGATGATTAAAGAATTCCTTTGAGAGAGTCAACTTCTCAAGAAAAGAAACAAAGGAGTTGTAGTGTATAGAAGGTAGTGCACATGTTATAAACATCAAAGTGTGAAAAGAAATGTGCAGCTAGACCTACAACTTCTCTGATCTTCCTGAACAAACAAACAAGTTAGGACAAGAGGATTTAGGAAGAAAGAGCCAAGCCATCCTTTTGCAAAGAAGAAATAGTCTTATGCTTTTTACGGAAATTGTTTTGGAAAGATTCCGTTGCCTTCTTGTTTTATTTCAAACCATTTCATTCAATGTTTCAAACCATTTGAAGATCATTTCCAGGTAAAATAGATTGAAAAGTGAAGATTTGAAATTGATCTATAAAAGAGACGACATACATAAGCAACAGTAACGTGCACTGTTGCTGACCTGTTGAGGCAACAGTCGTACGTACTGTTGCAGTTGCAAGTATAGTATTCTTCTATCTTTACAATTAGATGACTCTTTACAACTCGATTTTTCTCGGGCATTCAACGCTTCATCAACTCTTGCTTGGAGATTAGTCTTGCTTGGAGATTCATAATTTTCCTGAAAACTTAACTAAGAGGCACATTGCAGCAGGAGCTCACCCAAGGGGCCTTGATGATCAAGCCACATACAAGACAAGCTTGACCCCTCAGATGGAAGCTCGAATTACAAGGTCTAAACAACAAGCTATGACAAGTCAAGAGCAACCCAAGCCAAGCCACCCCAATGAAGAAGACAGTTCAGGGTTCAACAACCCATGCCCATCCCCAACACAACCCACATTACCCACACAAAACAGAAACAGAGCCATTCAGGCCCAGACAGACCCGTTAACAAACCCAGCCTCTAGGAGGTACACCAGGGCATCCCAACCACCCCCACTATGGCCTACCATCAAGACAACCCTCTAAGCTACAAGTTTGCCCAGGACAAAGCATTTTGAAGTCTAGTAAAAACCCATGAAACAGACACCCCAAAGCTAGAGTCCAGTAAACAGCATAGCAGAGGTAGTACATGCTCAGATGATGTTTTCTTTTGCTTAAGTCAACTTGTCTTCATCTACGGCAGGTTTATCTATGTCCTCATAAGAGTGGAGAGTTCCAAGGAGCAACAAAACACCCAGAGCAAAGCACAAGACAACAAGATCAACAGATTTCCATTTCAGGAACACTCCAAAAACTACTTTATTTGCTTGCTCATCTTTTTTCTTTTTTTTTTTGTGTCTTGTGTCTGTTCTTTATAGTTGTTGAGCTCGTCCTCTTGTGAGGCCCTTAATTAATGTCAGTAGAAGTAGTTTAGATCCTAAGCTGGCCCTTGGATGATCCATACATCCAATGGCTCACAAGATATCAGCCCCTCTATATAAGGAGGTCCTTGTATGTTGTTTCAAGCAGACTTTTATGAATGAATGAATTAAACTTTGAGAAATCACTCAATGTTATCAAACTTGTGCTAAGAGCTGTAGTTTGAAACAAGCCTGACACATCTCCAAGGTGTTTGATCAGTGCCTTGTATTGTGAGTCAAGTTATACCTGTGCTTTGCTGTGGTTTAACTTACTTGCTGTTGAGGTTAGTTTAGAGTGTTTGTGCTTTGCTGTAACACTTGAAACTGTCTCTAAAACCAGTCTTTGAGTCCTTTTCTCTTGTGCCTTGCTGTAGAGGATTGTCTCCAAGTCATATCCCTTGTATCTTTCAGTTAAAATAACTCACAATCCCTCAAACAACACCCCTTGTTACTTGATATTGTATTCAGTTTGAGTCAAGCTAATCAAGTCACTTAAAACTTGTGAACCTTAGTAGTTTACACTCCAAATTGGTTATCAAAGCTTTGGTTGAGAGTCTTAGTGAGTTCATTTTCCCTAACTACATTTAAAAACACAAAAATAGCCCAATGAGTGAAGTAAGACTAGCAGGAGTAGAAGCAAGGATGGAGGATCTGGCTGGGATTGTAACCACCCTAACCAGAACCTTGGACCAAGTTATAGGCAACCATTTGCTTGCTGGAGGGAGAGGTAGAGGACGTGGAAGAGGCCAAGAAGGAGGCAGAGGAAGGCCACCTGATGATGAGGAGTACCCAGACTCAGATGACTCAACAAGAAGCAGAGCTTCCATCCATAGGAACACAGACAAGCATCTTAAGGTAGATATCCCTTAGTTTTCTGGTAGTCTTAATCCTGATGACTTGTTAGAATGGCTTAGAGAAGTAGAAAGGATCTTTGAGTACAAGGGATACAATGATTCCAAGTCTTTTAAAGTAGCCATCCTTAAACTGAAAGGGTATGCTTCCCTTTGGTATGAGACTATGAAAGGGTTAAGGGCTAGGGAGGGTAAGGAACCCATCAAGTCTTGGACTAAACTGAAAAAGAAACTGTTAGACAAATTTGTTGCTAAGGATTACACCCAGGATCTGTTTATCAAGTTATCTAAGTTGAAACAAGGAGACAAACCTGTTGAATCTTATCTGAGGGAGTTTGAACAACTCACCTTACAATGTGATATAAATGAGAAACCTGAGCAAAGGATTGCTAGGTACTTAGAGGGCCTAGATAAGAACATTGCTAACAAGGTTAGGATGCAACCTCTGTGGTCATTTGATGATGTTGTCAACCTATCTCTGAGAATTGAGAAGATAGGGAAGACTAAGCCTGCTACACCAAAACCTGTTAGGCCTTTTCAAACCAGACCTTATAGTGGGTTTAGATCAATGGATACCCCTAAGACAGCACCCCCACCTACCTTAGACAAGGGTAAGGGCATCATGGGTCAAAAGCCAAGCACTTCATTGACTGAGAACAGAATTAGGTGCTTCCAATGTCAAGGCTATGGACATTTCAGGAAGGATTGCCCTTCTAAGAAGACCTTAACCATAATGGAAGTTGAGGCTTGGGAGAAAGAGGGTCTAGTTGAGTATGAGAGGGATGAGCCTGAGGTTGAAGAAGTGGTGAGTGAGGAAGAAGAGTCTAGTCAGGAGGCAATAGTGGCACTCCCTGACACAGGCCACAGCTTAGTCCTATGGAGAGTAATGCATTCACAACAGATACCTTTGGAGGAGGATCAAAGGTCCCTCATTTTCAGGAGCAGATGTACCATACAAGGGAGGGTTTGTAACCTTATTATAGATGGAGGTAGTTGTACCAATGTGGCTTCTGTTACTATGGTTGATAAGCTGAAGTTGAGCACTCAAGATCACCCTCACCCCTATAAGTTGAGATGGCTGAGTAAGGGAGCAGAGGTTAAGGTGGATAAGCAATGCATGGTCCCTTTCTCCATTGGCAGTGTGTACAAGGATGAAGTATTGTGTGATGTGGTTCCAATGGATGCCTGTCACTTGCTATTAGGAAGGCCATGGGAGTTTGATAAAAGCTCCATACACCAAGGAAGAAGCAATACCTATTCTTTCAAGCATGGGAGCAGGAAGGTGACATTAGCCCCCTTGCCACCACACCAGAAGAGCTATGGAAGTCCAAGTATGGCTGAGGATTTTAGTGGAGTTGTATTTCTATCTGAGTCAGCAATGGTCAAGGAGTGTAGTGAGGAGCAACCTATAGTAATGCTGCTGTCAAAGGAAGTTCAGGAAGAAGAGTCTAAGGTGATCCCTGCAGATGTTAAGCCCCTCATTGATCAGTTCAAGGAAGTGTTTCCAGAGGAACTTCCTGATGGCTTACCCCCTTTGAGAGGGATTGAACACCAAATAGACCTTGTGCCAGGGTCTGTACTACCTAATAGACCAGCCTACAGATGTGATCCTAAGGCTACACAAGAGCTACAAAAGCAAGTTGGAGAGTTGATGAGTAAAGGGTTTGTAAGGGAGTCATTAAGCCCTTGTGCTGTGCCTGCATTGTTGGTTCCTAAGAAGGATGGGACTTGGAGGATGTGCATAGATAGCAGGGCTATCAACAACATCACAGTCAAGTATAGGTTCCCTATACCTAGGCTTGATGACATGTTGGATGAGCTAAGTGGCTCAAGGTTCTTTTCTAAGATTGACTTGAGGCAAGGTTACCATCAATTGAGGATCAGAGAAGGAGATGAGTGGAAGACAGCCTTCAAAACAAAGCATGGCCTTTATGAGTGGCTTGTCATGCCCTTTGGCCTGTCAAATGCCCCAAGTACCTTCATGAGATTGATGACAGAGGTACTTAGGCCTTGCCTAGGGAGATTTGTGGTGGTATACTTTGATGATATCCTCATCTACAGCAAGAGCAAGGATGATCATTTGAGGCATCTTGAGGCTGTGTTTGAAATACTTAAGGAGAGCAAGCTCTTTGGGAAGCTTGAGAAGTGCACCTTCATGACTGAGGAAGTCAAGTTTTAGGATATGTGGTATCTGGTAGAGGCATTTCAGTTGATCAAGACAAGATCATGGCAGTCCAGTCTTGGCCTATCCCTAGGAGTATTACAGAAGTAAGGGGATTCCATGGCTTAGCATCCTTCTACAGAAGATTCATTAAGGACTTTAGCACCATTGCAGCACCTCTCACTGAGTGCATGAAGAAGGGAGAGTTCACTTGGACTGAGAATGCTTTACAGGCTTTCAAACACATGAAGAAGCTCTTGTGCAGTGCACCTATCCTAAGATTGCCAGACTTTGATTGCCTATTTGAGGTTGAATGTGATGCAAGTGGAGTGGGAATTGGAGCTGTCCTCATCCAAGAGAAGAAACCTGTAGCCTACTTTAGTGAAAAGCTAAGTGGTGCCAAGCTAAACTATTCTACATATGATAAAGAGTTCTATGCTCTTGTCAGAGCTCTGAGGCATTGGAGTCATTACCTGAAGCCCAAACCTTTTGTCTTACACTCTGATCATGAGGCATTGAAGTACATAGGAGGCCAGCATAAGCTCAGTCACAGACATGCTAAGTGGGTGGAGTTCCTTCAGTCATTCACCTTTTCTAGCAAGTACAAAGAGGGCAAACAAAATGTGGTGGCTGATGCATTGTCTAGGAGATACACTCTGCTATCAACTATGGAGCAAAGGGTTCTTGGTTTTGAGTTCATGAAGGATATGTATCAAGAAGATCCAGACTTTGCAGAGGATTGGTTGGCACAGAAAGAGGGAACAAGAACCATTGATTCCCCCTACACTTTGCAAAATGGATTCTTATTTAAAGGAAACAAGCTGTGTGTTCCCAGAGGATCTTATAGGAATCTATTGATTAAGGAGGTGCATGGAAGTGGCCTTGGAGGACACTTTGGGGTTCAGAAAACTGTGGACATACTACAAGATCAATTCCATTGGCCTAAGATGATGGGAGAAGTTCAAATAGTGCTCAGAAGGTGTGGAGTTTGTCAAAAGGCCAAGAGTTCTTTCCAAGCAGGACCTTACACTCCCCTACCAGTCCCATGTAGGCCTTGGGAGGATGTTAGTATGGATTTCATAATGGCATTGCCTAGGACAGCAAGAGGGAAGGATTCTATCATGGTGGTTGTGGATAGGTTCAGTAAGATGGCACATTTCATTGCATGCAAGAAGACTGAGGATGCTGTGAGTGTAGCAGAGCTATACCTTGATGAGGTAGTGAGGTTACATGGAGTTCCAAGGACCATTGTGTCTGACAGAGACACAAAGTTTATGAGCCACTTCTGGAGGACATTGTGGAAACTGCTTAACACTAGGTTATTGTTTAGTACCTCCCATCACCCTCAAACTGATGGCCAAACTGAGGTGACTAACAAGACCTTGGGAAGAATCTTGAGGTGTATAGTCAGCAAATCTCTCAAGGATTGGGACTTGAAGTTGGCTCAAGCAGAGTTCTCTTTCAATAGAGCTCCATCAGCAGCCACAGGCCACTCCCCCTTTGAAGTGGTCTATGGTACTAACCCCTTAATGCCTTTGAGTTTGTCTAATGTGTGCAGGTCAGAAGTCCACTATGATGCCAAGAAGAGGGTGGAACAAATGTTAAAACTCCATGAATCAGTCAGGAAACAATTGAGAAGGCTAATGATCTGTACAAGAAGAATGCCAAGGTTCCTAAGACCAAGAAAGATTTTGCACCAGGAGATCTAGTATGGATCAACCTAAGGAAAGAAAGGTTCCCTTCCAAGAGAAAGAACAAGCTAGAGCCAAGAGCAGATGGTCCTTTTCAAGTCATAGAGAAGATAGGTCCCAATGCCTACAAAATTGATCTACCAGGAGAGTATGCAGTCCATGGAACATTCAATGTTGGAGATCTTAGTCCTTTCTTTGAAGACTCTGAGGGAGAAGAAGACACAGGCTTGAGGTCAAGCCCTTTTCAACCTGGGGAGGCTGCAGCAGGAGCTCACCCAAGGGGCCTTGATGATCAAGCCACATACAAGACAAGCTTGACCCCTCAGATGGAAGCTCGAATTACAAGGTCTAAACAACAAGCTATGACAAGTCAAGAGCAACCCAAGCCAAGCCACCCCAATGAAGAAGACAGTTCAGGGTTCAACAACACATGCCCATCCCCAACACAACCCACATTACCCACACAAAACAGAAACAGAGCCATTCAGGCCCAGACAGACCAGTTAACAAACCCAGCCTCTAGGAGGTACACCAGGGCATCCCAACCACCCCCACTATGGCCTACCATCAAGACAACCCTCTAAGCTACAAGTTTGCCCAGGACAAACCATTTTGAAGTCTAGTAAAAACCCATGAAACAGACACCCCAAAGCTAGAGTCCAGTAAACAGCATAGCAGAGGTAGTACATGCTCAGATGATGTTTTCTTTTGCTTAAGTCAACTTGTCTTCATCTAAGGCAGGTTTATCTATGTCCTCATAAGAGTGGAGAGTTCCAAGGAGCAACAAAACACCCAGAGCAAAGCACAAGACAACAAGATCAACAGATTTCCATTTCAGGAAAACTCCAAAAACTACTTTATTTGCTTTTGCTCAGTCTGTTTTCGTTTGTGTTTTGTGTCTGTTCTTTATAGTTGTTAAGCTCGTCCTCTTGTGAGGCCCTTAATTAATGTCAGTAGAAGTAGTTTAGATCCTAAGCTGGCCCTTGGATGATACATACATCCAATGGTTCACAAGATATCAGTCCCTCTATATAAGGAGGTCTTGTATGTTGTTGTAAGCAGACTTTTATGAATGAATGAATTAAACTTTGAGAAATCACTCAATGTTATCAAACTTGTGCTAAGAGCTGTAGTTTGAAACAAGCCTGATACATCTCCAAGGTGTTTGATCAGTGCCTTGTATTGTGAGTCAAGTTATACCTGTGCTTTGCTGTGGTTTAACTTACTTGCTGTTGAGGTTAGTTTAGAGTGTTTGTGCTTTGCTGTAACACTTGAAACTGTCTCTAAAACCAGTCTTGAATCCTTTTTCTCTTGTGCTTTGCTGTAGAGGACTGTATCCAAGTCATATCCCTTGTATCTTTCAGTTAAAATAACTCACAATCCCTAAAACAACACCCCTTGTTACTTGATATTGTATTCAGTTTGAGTCAAGCTAATCAAGTCACTTAAAACTTGTGAACCTTAGTAGTTTACACTCCACACATATTAATTAGGCATGTCATCATCAACAAACTAGCTCAACATTAATGTTAAATTAAATTTAGTTTACTTGGGTAGAAATCGTCGCTTTTCAGTCCGTTATGAGCCCATAATCGGACTCTACTGGAAAATCTAAGTGGGTAATGCCCACCTTGAATATTAAACATACTATTACCCACCTTCTCATAACAAACCACCACAAATCCTCACCTTTCTCCTTCTAATTTTCAGCAACTTAATATCATATGCATCTTCTTCTTCAAACATCAAAACCTCGATTGAACCTCTATCTTAAGACGGATGTCATTTCTTTCTCTCTTGACGAAACTTGATGATTTTTTATATCAATCTTCTCCCTTCATCCTCCTATTTCTTTTCATAACATAAAATATCCATTTCCTCCAACTTTTTATAAAACCCATTTTTCTAGATCTAAACTTAAGACGGACATAACTTCTTCGTTTCTTAACCAAATTCAATTCCGTTTAATGTTTCGGAATTCTCTCACCACCATATTTCTTTCTAACTAATAAAAGATCAAAACTTTTAACTTTTGTTTTAGACCGTCTTTTCCATATTTCGGTTTTGGGTTCTTGTCGCGTTGTTTATCAGGAAAATGTGGATTTTGAAGATTTTGGGTCAAGGAATTCATGTGGGTTGATGGTTATCTTGGAAATCGAAGATTCGAAGTGCTAATCGAGGTAACGTAGACATGTTACTCGATGTCACATCTTATGTGTTTAGGATAGATTTTCACATGAGATATGAGTTAATTATATTATACAAACATGATTATGTGTTTACTACTCATTTATATGTTGGATTTCATCTCATATGTTTAACTTGTGCAAGTTCATGTTAGTGTTGTTGAATTTCCTCTCATATGCTTAAACTAGTGGAAATTGGTGTTAATAATGTTGAACTTGCCTTGTTATTGTTTAATCTTATGTTTAGTATCAAAAATGATGATTCCATGATGCTTTAAATGATTATATGTAATGATTTGGCACCCATGTATTGCATTTAATGTGGTTTGATGATGATGATTAATGTTAGTAAGAATGATTGGGTAAAATTGGATTGGAGTTATTGTTGATTCATGGTGTTTTCGTGTGATGTGTGTCCCAGCCAGGCAGCCGACCGCCACGCCATGACCACCTGGGAGTTCCCTGCTTCATAATTGTTAAGTTTTTGGGATTTTGAGTAATGTGTGTCCCAGATGGGTAGCCGACAGCTGCCTCACTGGCTTGGATCCCCCCTACATTTTTCAAAGTTGATATTGGTATGTGAAGGGTGCCCCAGCCGGATACCCTGCCGCCGGCCACCCTAACCGACTGGGAGCCCTTGCTTTGTGTTGTTGTTGTTCGGTGTAGGTGTTGTGCCTAGCCGGGTACCCGGCCGCCGGTCCCCTTGACCGGCTTGGACCCCCTGCACCCCTTCTTCTCATTTTCTTCCTTTAGTTCTTCACATGTAATGGTTCGTATAGTTTGTTTTCCTCATAAACTTACGTAATGACATTAAATATTCATGTTTAAACTATACGATATCTCACATGATTTTATCACATGTTTCGTGACGGTTTTATCATGTTTTCCCTTTTAAGTCACTTATGTGTTGAGTATTGGATCGAGTATGGTTTATTGGATGTTTTGCACTCTCATTTTCTGGTTGCACATCTATACTCGTTAGACTTGATGTCGTAGCGATATGGGTGCAACCTTAATGCTTGTGCATTTGTTAGTGGGGATATGATGACATTGTTAGAAGGTGAACGCATAACGTTGATCGAGCCAGCCGTCAAATGTTGTATCCTTGCGAAGTGGTGTCATTGCATATAGTGTACTCGCTTGACCGTACTTAATCGTTCATCTCCGTTGGCCGTACTGCCGAAGTAATATATTTTGATTTTGAGACAACCTTTCTCGTTGGCCGTACTGCCGAGTTTAGGTACGCTCGTTCTCTGTCCGCCTCTGCCGTTGGCCGTACTGCCGAATTTGGAGTACTCGGCTTCTGTGTTTGACCGAGTCTTGGATGTATGCACGTCTAGCCACATGTCGAATAAGGTACACGTCTTGTCCCGAGAGTCTGGCCAGGTTTAGACTAGGACCGTATTATTATCGTAGTCCTACCAAGAGGATTTGAGTCTAGAGTCGTCTGGTCTTGCATAGTGCAGATGCTAGTGCGTGTCATTTATCGTGAGAGTGTGTTTGCTTATGTTTGATTACATATTGGATTGTATACTTGGAATTGTTGGATGCTTGTGTTTGGTTTGTATGTCGAGTCCCTAACCTTCTCAAGCACATGGTTAATAATGGTGAGATGCAAGCCAACGGTGATCTGTGGTTTCTAAGGGGAGTCTTCCCCGAGTCTTGTATGGCATGATGATGATGAATGATGATTTCTATACTCGTATATTGTTATTATGGTAATGTTATTCTCATATGCGGCATGATAAATATATGTTTCATGATGATATATGCTTATATGCTTGCTTATGTGCGTTTCGATGTAATATGGCTGGGAGAACCCCGAGTTACTCCCCACTGACTGTGGCATTCATGGTTCATAAATGAAGAGGTTGCAGGTTGGTGTTGCATAGGGTTTTGACGAGTGAGCTAGCGAGCGTTGTTTTTACAGCGATTCACCCTTAGCGTTGTAGTTTATTTTAGTTTATTTTCTTAATTTTGTATTATCAAGGGACCGGTGTCCCTTGTATTTATGTAAGTTACAATTTTGTATAAACGATTTATTAAACTATGTCTCGTATGTAGGAGACATATTGGTCATTGGGAATGATGTACTGACATTTCCTTCCGTGGAGGAGTGTTTGGGAAATCATTTCTAGAAGAAAGACTTGCAGAATGTATCCAAAATCTATGGTGATAGATGCGAGAGGATACACATGATTGCTAATGTTTCCGCCATTAGGTCAATCATATTTGCCAAGATATGCACATACCTTGATAAGTTGTATGCTTGGAGCATGACAAGTTGATAACAAGTAATCCACATGAGAGTTATTGGAAAGCCTTCAAGAATGACCATGAGATTCTCGAGGAGAACTATGAGTTTATTCTTTTTTTTTGGTAATAATAACTTAGTTGCGTGATAAGTGTCACTCGAACCCAAGTTTCCAAACCTGTAAAGGATTTGACAAAATCCAAGGCTAAATTTTGTTATATTAAAATCAAATAAATAAAAGGGATGATTGAAGTGTCAATCATTGAAAATTCTACAAATAGAGTCTTAATACATAATGATGAGGATGAGGTGGATTACAAGGATCTAATAAGTAGATCCTTCCACCAAGATACCCATAACGTGGTTATCATGATAACAAGCGGGAGCATCTTTTAAGATTAAAGAGCCCAACACTAGTTAGAGATCTAGTGATGTACTTAGATAAACTCATGTTATTAGGAATAACGATGAATGGAAAGAAAAGGAGCAATTCATAAAGTTGGAACAAATGGATAAGAAGTATATCCACCATCCAAGCTTTTATTGCATTTAGACAAGATGGTCATGAAGTGTCATGGAACTTGTACACTTTAGATTATAAGATATGAAGCGATAACATTGTGTTGATTGTTCATATATGATTATCACATTTATCGTTTGAGTTTATAAAACTCATTCTTGTGCTTTGTTATATCCAAATAGGTTGTAGTGACAACTTTGAACCCTATTAAAGTGAACTGGATTAACATAGCATTGGCCCCTAGTTGCTTACATGAGATGACGTCTCGAAGTGACTAGAGTGTGATGCGATTGATGGCAAGTTCAAGTGCCATAGAGTCATATGAGATGACTAGTCGATCACATAGACAGACTGTATGGGACACTCTGTCGGGCAGTGACCGCTTATAGAGTTCTGGAAATTCATAAAGCATGGTCGTGGCGAGAGCTACTATAGTATTCTTTTTGAGTCAATTCTTTAGACTAAAGACTATTCGCCCATGTCGGCATAGTTTCTGATTGACTTTGACTTTTGCCCCAAGCCATTATGTAAAAAGGGGTGATCGGGCAATTATTGGGTAAAAAAGGACTGTGAGTGAACGAAGGGAATAGTGCGATAGGAATTGTCCAACCCCTTGTCAGGGTTAACAAATATCTTGAGGCCACTCGAGGAGTAGTAAGCTGGAAATGCGTGGCCACGCTCGGAAGGTATCTATACTAGATAATTTCGGTCAGACAGTTACTCTCCAGATCGAGGAAACCACTCTAGATATGATCACGTGAAAGTACAACCTGCAAGACACCTTGCATTGAGTGGGAAATTGTAATAGGACAAGAGAATTGGTGACACACACTTGTTTCGAACAAGTGGGAGATTGTTGGAGTAAGTGTCCTCAACAATAGTGCGATCACTTAATTAAATCTCATTAACAAGAATACAAAGGGATGATTAACATTATAGTCAACTGATCCACATTAATCGGTAATGGTTGGCTTACTAGAGTTTGACATTACTGTCGTATGACGGTGGTGATTAGTTGATCCCTTGAGGTCACACCAAAAGGACGATTCCCTAATCAAGAAAGTTAATTAATTGTATATTGATACTGATTAATTAATCCCTTAAACAGAACAAGTTTACAAGTGAGAAATATATCTTATTGTAATATGATTAAATAAGATTCAATAATATAATTGTTATATTAGAATGCTTAATGTTTATGAAACATTTGAGATAAGCTAATTGGTTGATTATAATTACAATTAGTTGTAGATCATATCAACCAAATATGAGATGACCCATTATATATATATGTGATTATAAATTATTACTTAAAATGTTAAGTTTGATTTATTTGACATGAAATTGTATTTAAATTAGTTAAATACATAATTATATTATAAGATAACATGTCACATGTCACATATTACATATGTGACAAATGACAAAATCACAAAATAAAATGGACACCCATGTTAACATGGGTGCACCGGTTTTTGTATTATGTAGGGTGAGGGTTAGCTTGTGATTAAATGTTCTAATTAAAGCACGAACATCATGATTACTACCCTAATACCTATAGCCACCCTAATATACATTGATTAGGCAAAAAAGAAAAGCATGCCCTCCCTTCCCAAGAGTAGTGCCGGCTTTGGTGCTACTAATAAGGATAGTTTTCTCTCCTTATTACCACTTGTCATCTCACATTCAAACTAACATAAGTTGTTAATTCATTTTCTCACTCTAGAAACTTAAGAAGTTTCACATATCTTTTGTTCTTATATTCACTAATAAGATTACTAGTGTAGTAATAGTGTTATTAGTAGTATATAAGGGTACTCATATATTGTTCTAGTAAAACAAGTATTAGAGTGATTAAAGGAGTATCTTGGTGCAACTAATTGGAGTGTTCCTACACTTGGAACTAGGAAGTTCATCCTAAATCATCTAGCTCAAGAACAAGTTGTAAGAAGGTGTCTTACACTTGTGCCCTTACACGTCCAAAACATCAATGTGAGGAACATTTTCTTTCTCTATTTTGATTTACATATTTTGTATGTAACTAGATCTTGGAAACTAATTAAAGAGTTAATTAGTATTTCATAAGAAATGTCTTATGAGTAGGTATATGAACCTAACAAGACCTGTGTAGTAGATAAGCGATTTGTAAATCCGAGGAGTGGTGACTTGCGACATTAGAGTATGCGTCCTTTGAGGGTATCCTTTTGAGTGTTGATCGTTGAACTTCAGGATTAAGTTCTCTTTTAGGGGGAGTAGATGTAACAATTCGAAAATTTGAACCTTGGGATGAGTGTGTAATTAGAAGAGCGTATTCGGTTGATAGACCTGTGAAGCAAGAGAGAGCGCGAGAATTGATGATGAGACTTGAGGAGACATGAGGAAATAAGAGAGTGAGGAAAATTTCGGGGACGAAGTTCATTTTAAAGGGGGAAGATTGTAATACCCGTATTTTGTTACGTCGTATTTTATTATGACAAAGATAATAAAAATAATACATAATGCATATATTCCCACCTCCCTCATCTCATTTAACCACCTTATCTTTTCTCATTTCAAACTGCACCACACAAACACAAGAGAGAGAGAGAGAGAGAGAGAGAGAGAGAGAGAGAGAGAGAGAGAGAGAGAGAGAGAGAGAGAGAAAAGTGTGAGATTTCAAGAGAGAGAAGGGACTCTTCTAAAGTCGTTCAAAACTTTAGGTAAGACTGGCGTAAACTAGGTTATACTCCCTCCGTTCCGGTCATTTGTTTACCTTTGCTATTGGCACAATTATTAAGGAAATGGTAGGGAACCATTTGTAGGAATACTTAGCGGATGACAAGTGGACAATAGCCCCATTGGGTGATCAAATTACTCATGCATTACTATCCTAATATAGAAAGGTTAACAAATGAATGATACACCTTAACATGGACATGGTAAACAAATGACTGGGACGGAGGGAGTACTTTAATTATATTACACTGTTGACCCGCCTCGACCTTGACCCACCTTCGGGCCGTGATTGACCACCCTTGGACCACCTTTCACTGGCAGATCTGACGTTGGCCGAGCATCTTAGGGGTCATTTTGTAGGCTGTCTGACTAGGATCTGGGTAGGGTTTCGACCCTCCTCTGTGGTAGCCGTGGGTGGTGGCCTTGTTAAGGGGCGCGAAAAGGGGGTGTCGGAGGTGTGCTGCTACTGTGTGGTCGTCGGGTCTTGATGTCACTGTCATGGTGGTTGTTGTTGGTGGTTGTATTGTCGTTGTTCTGGCTGTCGTTGGTGTCATTGCTGGTTTTTGATGGGGTTGTTGGTGGCTGCTATGGGGTCGGCCAGGTAGGGCCGTGTAGGGGGAGGCCGTGGCCACCACAGCTAGGCTACTAGTGGTGGTGACCGAGTTTGGGTGTAGAGATCGAGTCGTGACGATTCTGTCGAGTACATAGTACTCGACCGAGTTAGCATCACTCGATCGAGTGGTTTAGCACTCTGTCGAGTAGCCCCTGTCAGACGGATTTTATTATTCGATTTCATATTTAATTTAATTAGATTAGGTAGTGATTATTCGTATTTAATTATCGTAATTAGGTGTCGTCTTTATTGGGAAGCATATTTGTATCCGTGGCTTAATTAATTAGCGGGATTGCTAAAAGAAAGGTTTATCCTACTCAGTTTCAATATCGCGTCTACTTGATAAATGAGTCTTTTGTGATTGATTGAATTGAACGAGTCGGTAATTGGCATATTGTATGGTATCTTGTGTTGATCATGTTGGTCATGCATATTGGAGTTGTGACGGTATCTTTTATTGTTTGTGTTGGCTATGCATATCGTATATTGTGACGGTTGTTGGTTGGTTACTTGTTGTTGAGGAGACGGAAGGCGGTTGGGAGACCGTCTTCCGCTTGGGTCGCCAGCTTCCCAATCCAAGAGGCATGTGCACATTTATGGCTCGAGTTTGGAGGGACTCGTGCGGTGGAGGGCGCGATGTCTGGCAGAGAATTTGGGTAGCTCCCGGTCTCGGTACCACATGTGTGTCGTCCTGAGTACTTGTTTGTTATTTGGGTGCGTCTAGGTGTGTTCCGGCATCCGTGTGGCAGGTTATGGGTACGTTCGGGTGTGTCTAGGTACCAGTGTTGTGATCGTGTAGTGATGTTGGTGCATTCTTGTCTAATGTTGCATATTTAAATTTCGTGTCATGTTTATTGTCATTATAATATTATTATTGAAACTGACGTGTTGTGTGTCCGTGTAATTGTCACCTATTTCCAGGGTGGCATGTGTCGATCTATATTATATTTCCGATCATATGGGGAGCAGGTTGAGTACAAGTTTCTTTTGGAGTTACGGGGGAGACGAGGCGAGCTTGAGACTTGGAGTCGAGGCGACATGAGATAGCTAGTCGTAGTAGTTGACTTGTATTTATTATTCATTTGTTAAGTTATGTAATTCACTAAACGATTAATTGTAATAAATGTTTCTTGATTGCAACTTCGATTCACCGAGTTGGCCGACTAAGAAGGGGGGGTTACAACATCAATTGATTGGTAATTTGTGATTATTATCAGTAGTTAAAATATCTCCAATCCAATTAAAGCGTAATAACTACTTTTGAGTTATCTATGAGACAACACTTGAACCAGATTTTTTCTTCGTTTATGCATAAATTCTTTACAAAAAAACTCAATTTTATAAAAAAAATCATAACAATTCTAAATATGCAAATATTAGTTTCATATTTAAGAATTTTTTATGGTCAAAGTTTTCACAGTTTGACATAGAAAAAAAGATGTTACCGTGATTGGACTCGAGGGTGTACAATACTTTCTTCGGCCATTTGTCTCTCAAAGTTTAGATTTTATCTTGGAACTACTCCGTATCTAATAGTCATAATTTCATGTAATTTGAGTGATTTTTTCTTCTATATATTTTTTTCTAGAGTTTAGATTTTATCTTAAAACTATCTAATAGTCATAATTTCTAATTATAACAGTGATAATGTCTTCCCTTTTTTTCCATGAAAGTTTATATTTTATCTTGCAACTTCTCTAATATTCATAATTTCTTGTAACAAGAGTAAAGTAAAATATTAAAATGATTTTATCATAGGAAATGAGCTGCTCCATCTCTTCCCGTTTAACCATCATAGCTCCATAGATCATAGCCTCCACCCGTAATAATCATCGTCTTCATCGTCTCCGGTTGCGGTTGCGGTTATCCTAGGTGGACTAACCATCATTGCTCCCGCCATTTGAACAAGCAAGTTAGGCATATCCAACAATGCCTCTATATCCACAAACTCCTCCTTACTACAACCATCATCACCTTTCTCTACCGCCGTCTCCTCCACCGTCTTTTTCTCTACGAACCGTCTCATGTCAGCTCCGGCAGTAGCCGCTTCCCTAATATCTCCCGGCGTGTTAGTTGCTGGGACTGGATACCGGAAAACATCTTCTGGGAAGTTAAGCAAAGCCTCACTTCCTTTCAGGGCGAGGGCTGCCACGTCGTAGGCAGCCCCCGCCATTTCAGGAGTGGGAAATGTGCCAAGCCAAATACGGTTTGTTTTCCTGGGTTCCCGGATCTCCGAGACCCATTTCCCTCCTCGGATCCGGATTCCACGGTACACTGGGTGCTTCCCCGTGGGTGACTTAGATGCTGACGAGGGCATTGTGGTCCTCGTTGGATCTGAAATTTTATCTATAATAACAAGATACTGTTGTAAATAAAGGAGGTAAAAGTTTGAGTAAATACTGAGGTGAAAGGTGAATGATTTTATGAGGAGTTTATACAAATGATAAACAAGTGGTCAAAACGTGGGCTAATCGCGGGACTACGTATGAACAACAAAAAAGGCTGTAAAGTTGTATTTCGACGTCTTGCATATAGTTGCATGGCAGTTGAAATAAAATTGGGTTATTGCAACACGTTATATCAAAGTCGGATGTAATGGATCTTGAATTGAAGCTATATATGTTTTGAACTCAGGTCCGAGGTATATATCAAATGGTCCGGCTCGATCTAGGCTTGTTGAGTCATAGTGTCGTGCCTAATTATTTGAATGGGGTCACAACTTACGTGTCCGCCTGATTGCCTGCCACGACTGGAATGTACCGTTATCATATCCGCTGACAGCCGGGGTGAGCTACTTTTTAAAAGATAACGAAACAACTTTGATAAGTCTTATTATGTTTTTCACGGTTAAAAAATAAATAACATAACTAAAGAAGCTAGTGATATTCTACTCCTATATACCGTAAACTCTAAAACCATGCCGACTCCAAAATCAGTAACCAAACTAGATCTCAAGCCTGATCCTAAACTCGATCTTGCCTGGGATGCGAGCGCGCGTGGGTCCCCAATCCGGCCCGAAATGTTCCATAACACTTAATCGGTATTAGAACACAAATACACAATATCCCCAATCGACAATGAAAAGGACATTTTAACAAAAGTAGCAGAATGATATAAGCAACTGTGCCTTTGTTTATTGCTGGGATTTTGTTTATTGGAGTCAAATCTTTTTCTTTTTTTTATAAGCTAAGGGGATCATATTTTCGTGGAACGTATTACGCCAACAAGGTTTCATTAACCCACTTTTTCCAAAGAGTAAATTAATGATAACTCCTTGTATGTTTTACTTTTCTAAAATTACTCCCTTATAAGATTTTTTTATTAAATTACTCCAAAATTTTTGACTCCGACCATATCTTGCTACCATTTTTGTTTTCAGGCGGAAAAAAGAGAGAAAAGGACATAAATGCCCTTCATTTTACTTATCCCCTTTGTCAATACTTACTCTTATTCATTTTCATTTAGACTCTTTCCTCCCATTTTCATTTATTCTTTATTACCCTCATTTTACTAAAAATTCCAAATCAAAACCTAATTCCTAACCCTAATTCCTAACCCAAATCAATCTTCTTCACCTTAATCTCCCATAAATTAGTAACTCTACCCGAACTGTCAATTTCAGATTTCAACAATCTCTTCTCCAACATGAGTTTGTTGATAACATTTTTTTGCCACTCAATTTGAGTACGATCATGTCAGCGAAACCAGTCACAACCAACAGAACCAGTCCTTATGTTTGAGAATTTACACTTCTCAAACCTTCTTCCGGGGTTATCAGTCGTCCACGAGGTTAGCACAGCTACCGGAATACCACATAAACATTTTCTGGGGTGTTAGCTTGTGGTATGGTAGCTACTTTCTCTTGAATAATTAAAAGATAAAAAAACCCAAATCAGTAAGAACCATAACTTCAAATTCAATTGAATCTAATTTTAGTTTTAATTAAAATAAATGATAACAAAAAAGAGAGAGAAAAGCTAGCTAGCCTTGAATTAGGCTTTCCATATTTGTATACTTAATTCAGGTAGTGAGTACTAATTAGAGAAAGATCTTATAATGGAGGTTAATTAATTTTGGTGAAGATAGAGAGTGAAATGATAACAATTGATGAAGATGAAGAGAAGGAAAGTCATGTAACATAAAGTGAAGGGCATTTTCGTCATGAAATAAGGGAAATGGAGGAAAATTTCAAATATTGACGAATTTGCTCACCAGAATTGTGAAATGGTAGCAAAAAAAGGCCGGAGTCAAAAATATGGGAGTAATTTAATAAAAAAATCTTATAAGGGAG
>JAIUZE010069289.1:0-19367 GCA_022085475.1 Heliosperma pusillum
CTTGAACCTAATCTATCCTTTGAAGAGAAGCCGATTCGTATCCTAGATCGTAAGGATAGAAAGTTGAGAAGTAAAGTAGTTCCGTTGGTGAAAATATTGTGGAGAAGTGCTAATGTCGAAGAAGAGACTTGGGAAACCGAAGCTTCTATGCGCGTAGTAAATATCCGAGTCTTTTCGAGTAAGGTATATTTTTCTTTCCTCAAGTTTCGAGGGCGAAACTTTTTAAAAGGTGGGGTGATTGTAACACCCGGAAATGTACCCTATTTTTCTAGTAGAAATATTTTACGAAAATCGTTTCAGCAAATTTAAGTTTTAATTTATAATTTTAAGTTTCGAGTCGAATTTAGAATTTCCGAGTTCGTATTTGGAATTTCCGCGAGATTCCATGAGAATCCCGTCTTAAGGCGAGTTTGACTTTTGGTTGACTTTTCCTTACTTATACTCATACTCCTTAACCTATTTTTCCTACTCAAAATCAAACAAACACATTTCTTCCTTCATAAGAAATCCCAAACCCTTGTTTCCATCCATTTTTCGATCTTTGAATCATCGTAACTTCTTCGTTACTTGATAGAATTCACGTAAGTTCGTCTTATTCTTCTCCCCTTACCTTCCTCTATCCGTATTGATATTAAAATCATCGTCTTTCTCGCTTTTCAAACTTTCCGTCTTTCTCAAGATGAATTTCATTCATCTTTTATGATCTTTATGTAGGTGGTGACCTCCAAGATCCCGACAAAGACTATTACCTTATTGAAGAGGAGCTTGACGATTAGTAGAGACGCTTAAAGGTAACGGTGAAGGGTTACTCGGTATCATTTACGTGTTTTACATGTTTTATATGCTAGAAATCGTATTAGAATACGATTAGGAAGCCTAGAATTCATGGTATGATTAATGAATGTTGTTATATGATGAATATTGATGATGTATGATGATTGTTGATGATTATTAGAAGTATATTTGAGAATTGAAATGATTTGGAAATGATTTGAAGGCTCTCGGATGAACTGGTGCTCCCTGCCGGTCGACCGGCCACCGGTCTGCCAACCGGCTTGGAACACATCAGTAACATCCTTGAATTTTTGGGAAATTTTGTATGGGGGGTTCTGAGCCGGTCGACCGGTCGCCGGTCCACCGACCGGCCCAGACCACATTTCTCTGTTTTTGGTGATTTTTGGAATTTTGCCTGTGTTCTGAGCCGGCCCACCGGCCACCGGTCCCCTGCCCGGCCTGGAACACGGCTGTATTGTTTTCCTTTAACTTCTAAAACTCGTAATTTATAATAGTTCGCATGATCCGTTTATCGTATAATTTTACGTAGTGCCTTATAATATTCATGTTTTGGATATGTGATATTTTATTCGCTTGTATCACATGTTTCGTGACGGTTTTCGATATGTCCCACTTTGAGTCGGTTTTTACAATTGTCATGGTTTGAGCACTATATTGTTTTGTGCTTTGTACTCTCATTCCCTTGGCTACCTTCCCGTTCGTAAGGCTGGAATGTCGGAACGGAGAGGTATCCTACTGCTTAAATGCATGTGTTAGTGGGCATACGACGACGTTGTTGGGAGTTGAACGCTATGCGTTGATCGACCCGGCCGTCAAATGTTGTGTACTTGCGAGGTGGTGTTATTTGCATGTAGCGTACCGCTTGTTATGAGGCTTGTACTCTTTTCCGCCTCTTTCGTGAATTGATCTACCGAATTTGGGGTACTCGGCGTTTGCTTTGTAAGACCGTGTCTTGGATGCGAAACGTCATCGCATGTCGAATCGGAAAATGGTTTATTCCGATATTCTGGCCAGATTTAGACTAGGACCGGATATTTATTATCGTCGTGCTACCAGGAGGAAATTAGTCTACATATACGAAATGTCATCGTGTATGAGTTCAGGGAAATGTCATCCCGTGGATGCCTGTTAATCATTCTTGCTGGGACACGATGCTAGTGCGTTTCATTTACCGTGAGAGATTTCGTCTTGTGTCGTCTTTGAATGCGTGATTTCATGATATTGTTCATGGTCATTTGCATGATTGGACACCGTCAATGTCTTGGTTCGTGAATGGATGATAATATGTTGGATTTATTGTGATCATCGCATGACTTGACTTGGTTTGTTTGTCGAGTCTCAATCTTATCAATCGTATACCGCTAACGGTGAGATGCAAGCCCTAGTGAGCGTATTCGGTTGCCTAAGAGTGTCTTCCCCGAGTCTTTGAATAACATGGTGGATTTCGGATTTGATTTCCATATGATCTTATCATTATTTATTGTATTGCCTATCTTTTCTTATCGTAACTCACATGTATATTTATATATGCATGCTCTACTTTTGTATTTTCTTATATGTACGTTTAATGTGATATGGCTGGGAGAACCCGGAGTTACTCCCCACTGACTGTGGCGTTCATGTTTTTCATGAATGAACAGGTTGCTTGCATTGGATGACTTTTTGGATATGTTATTTTGGGGTTCGGGTGTGAGCTAGCGGGCGTTGTCCCTGGAAGTTTCACCTCTAGACGATATTAGCTAGTTTTGTTAAACACTTGTTCTTTGCTAACATTTTAAGAGACCCCGTCTCTTTGTTGTATTTCCGTATTTAGTTTGTAATATTTGACACTCCTCGTTTTATTTAACTTGCATGTATAAAGGTTTTTAAAACTACCTATTTCCGCAATATAATTCACATGCTTGTTTGTTTTATATTTCCGCATTCGCGAGGGTTGTCACACCCTTTATCGTAAATATTTTAATAGCCGTAAATAAAAGTATATATGTAAGTTAGTTAATAAATATTACTAGATAGTTAATTAGTTTTTCCAGTCTCTCCGTGGGATCGACCATACTTATCCTTTACTAATTTTATATTTTTGAGGTTAAGATAGGTAAATAAATTGTTAATTTGTTTGCGCAAAGGATATGTATCATTTTGGATTAAAGGGTGGGTTGCCATACCAAGCAATCAAACTCGGGTCTGTGGAGAGGTCCGCGCCAAACATGAGTAAGGTCGGTTCCTAGTCCAATTCCTCGAGTAGTGAAAGCTCTTGATATGAAAATGAGTATGTATCGCGGTATGGTTGACGTCAATCATTATCCATCCTTAGGCCCAGATAAGAATTTGGACCTTCCGGACAAGACGATTGGTCGAAACGGGTTGGGTTGAGCCTAGGAAGGCCGAATAAAACGATCTAAAGGTCGAGTAATGAAAATAGACAACTGTCTTGTATAAACTATTCCTTAACCTTGTTCAAGTTTCACCTTGGGTAAAACGTAAGTTTATAAACCCCAGCGGAGTCGCCAAACTGTGATACACGGATTGATGATCCTTGCCGAACTCTGGTACACGGGGAACAATAGAGGGGCGCACTTGGATTGACAAGCGTAGAAATACGCATTTGTGGAGTCGCCACCAATTTTTATGGAAAATTGGAACCATTCGAATACTTTATGCCATGTCAAAACATAAAGTGATAACATGAACACTAAGAACTCGTTACCCTTAGCATTCTATGTCTAGAATGACTCTCGTGGATGCCAATGAACACAGATGTTCACAGAGATCTGGAGTAAGGGGTGAAGGTACGTATTAGGAAGCTCTTTAATCAAACACCTAATCCCGCCCGCCTTGATATCGGCCTCTACTAATGATTATGGAAATCGTTCGTACTTGATATGTTATCGATTATATGCATGCAATGCAACATCCAACGTTTTAATCCTAGCATGTGAGTTAGACTATGTCAGTGAACATGTAATTACCACTCAATTATGTCTAAATTGGGAGTTTAGAATGAATTACACAAGAAAGGCAAAGAAATCATACAATTACAATGGATTACAAAGGATTACGGGATCTACGTAAGAAATATACTCAAAACGGTGATTTGAAGAAAAGGAAAAGGTTTGAAAAACTAAAAGACAGATTGGGAGCTATAACACAATTAATAATTAATTAATTACGTAATTAAAGCTACGTCAAGGCGAAAACAGAAGTTCAGGAAGAAAAGTCAACCCAGAACAGGCGCAACAACAGTTGCGTCCTCTAGAAGAGGCGCATGGCTTGTTGCGTCTGTTTTTGAGTTGAATTATGACTATGAAGTCATAATCGCGAGCAGTTAATGTTGTTTTGTATATTTACGATTGATTTATTGACCTATGATTTGAATAGAAGTGGTTTAACATATTAATTACACTACAATTTATATCAACAATGAATCCAGAGATTTCATATGAACGAATCGAACCTCTAAAACCCAAATTTGATTCAAAGACGAAAATCGCTAATATTGAATTATTAGGGATCTAAGCCACGAACAAAACGTTTTATGTGAAAGATAAATACTATTTATAGTTTATAAACAAAGAAGATAAAGTAAGAAGGAGTTTGCAGAAACCAGAGGAAGAAGAAGTAGAAGAGCAGTAGCAGGGCAGCCTCTGGAAGAGGCGCAACAGATGCTGTGGTCCATCTAAAGGGCGTGGCTGCTAATGCGATTCTTTCCGATGTCATGATCACTGCTAAAAAGATTTTATAAAAAGGTTTTGATTAAAATCGGCTTTGAATTTATTTCTGACGTGAATCTTACATTAATTGAACGAATAATAAATAAATAATAAAACACGGGATTTACACCCTCAGACTTACATGTTTGACGAACGAGATTAACTAAGTTATAGTTTTAGCGATAGCTCGACTCGAATGTATGCAGAAAGTGCCCTTGTTAAAGGACTAAAAATCGATTGATTAATTGATTGATTGATTGATTGTGTAGAGGTCAAATTGGTTGGTACCCAGAAGGATCTGAGCTTACGTGGTCGATTGATGCCGAAAAGCTTAGAGCAAGGTCTAGAATGCAAAGAGAGAAGAGAAGGGCGGAACACTCGCGTGCCTTAAAAGTGAGAACGGAGCTCTCCTTTTTATAGTAAAAAATATGAAGAGTTTCGGAACAACACAAACTTATCACGAAAACAGAGAAAATAGGCTAGGGAAGGGGCGCATCAGGAATTGTGATCTTTCAATGGGGCACAACACCTGCTGCGTCATTTCCAAAGAGGTTTCCTTCTGTGAAAGGAGGATTTCCACGTTTCTTTTACGCTTAAAAGTCAATAAAGTCTTCCCTTAACTAAACTAATTGCGAGCATTGAGCTAGAGCTCTTTCTTTCCTTTCTACATCCGGGGTCGGGGTCTTCCTCTCATTCCAAACTGCCCATATGATCGCGCTTGCCAAGACCTTGCTTACGAAATTGTGGTAGATCTATACTTCCCTTTAAAAAAGATATGAGATATAAAGATAGAATTTGAAATATTAATAAAATATCCAGAATATTCCCGCGCGTTCCGACTCGGAGTTTTAAAACGGTTTCTAGAAAATGAAGCGATTTTCAAACCCGGACTCCAAATAAACTCTAATGACTGTCAAAACGACCGTACCGGTGCGTAGATGACGACCAAGGGGTAGACACAAGTGTTTGAGCTATCACTTGACGATAAACTTACGAACTGTCATAAATCGTTTCGCGTACCAAACATGCGGTCCAATCATCACTAGGTGGTTGGCGGAAGGTGTAGAACTGAGGTACAAACTTGCGCAAATGGTTGATAAATGCTACGATCAACTTGATGCGTGTATTTTATATAGACTTTCCAGTCCATTTATGCACGCATTTCTATGTCATATAGGTGATATTATATCACCATATGCCCCTATTTGGCTACTTTGTACTTTCATTACCATTTTGTAGGTACAAGCTGCATAGTAGCAGAAACCGAGCCAAAGCAGTCCACTTTGCATGCATTTAGGAGAATGGAAGGATCGGGCCAGGAGCTCTTGCAGGGGGAAGCGTGAAACCATTCATCATCAAGCCCAAAGTCATGACTCGCACTATGTACTATGCCAGAAGACCTCGATCGAGTACGCATTTGGTCGATCGAGGTGAGTTGAAGCCAGAATAACTCGATCCAGCTACATCCTTTGCTCGATCGAGTAGGAGCCGTATACAAGTTGGTCGATCGAGTAGATCAAGTGCTCGATCGACTGATTTCTATGAATAAAAGCCTCGATCGAAGGGTTCTTTCCCTCGATCGAGTGGATCTTATCACGGGCTTTAAGTCCATAGCTTAATTAGGGTTAGAGTTGTGTTAGACACTATATATGACTCTTATTTACGTCATTAGGATTTTAGTTTTTATTATTTATAACTTATCAGCAGTAATTAGCAGACATTAATCTTTCATTAGTTTCTGAACTTTTAATCTTTGGTTTTCATTCAGGTTTATTCGACGTGGATTGTTCTTTACGCCGGATTGCTAAGATTGTAAACGATTTCTCTCTTTTACTCTTACCTTTATCTTAATCTTAATTACTACTTACTCTACTTAATTGCTGTGTTGTTATTATTTATGCTTATTAATTACGATTTTATTATGTCTATCATCATATGTTCAATCGTCTTTGTTAGCATAGTTAATAGCATGAGTAGCTAAATTTCTTGTATGTTGGGATGAGGGAAACTGTAGTAGAGGCATTTTAGGATAGATTATTTTAGTTAGTCTTGAATATGAGAATCAGTCTAAGCAATTTAATTGAGGTTTAGTCAAATGAGTATACGCAGGAGACTAGGCTAGGTAGTTAACCCCGACCTGGATCGAGAGATTGGAAGGGAAGGCTTTCTTAGAATTGATAGGTGACTCCTAAGAGGACGAGAGTTAATTAGGAAAATCCCTAGAGTAGTTTGAGACCGAGAGAAGAAAACCATTGCCCTTCTCATTGATAGATTGACTGACTTAGTTGACCCATAGATGCCGATACTGCAGTAGACCGAATCCTGACATATTTCTCTCTTTATCTGATTTATTCGTATTTATTTCTCCCTTTATTTCTTTTTCCTTTAATCTTATTTAGTTTAGTTAAAACCAATTTTCAAAACCCCCAGATTGTTTCTTGCAGATTTAGATTTCAGCTAATTAGTTTCCTCCATGTGGAGATCGACCCTACTTCCTCTATCTTCTTAGTTAGTTGACTTAGGTTTTATTTTTGGTGTATAACGACCACATCAAATTTTGGCGCCGTTGCCGGGAAGGCAATTTAATTTTCTGTTATTTATTTCTGTCTCGTCTTAAGGAATTTCTAATTCCTTAAGACTGTTCTTATCTTTCTCTTTATAGTTGTGTATGAGCAAGTCCCAAAGGCTCGAATTAGTGGAAGCTGATCCGGAGCCTGAAAGAACCTTCCTAGGCAGGAAGAGAGGGTTAGATAAGACTATTCAGGAGGAAGACTTGAGTACTTCTGAATCCGTCTTTGACAGTTTCATTTTCAAGGAAGATTTAACTGTTGAGACTACCATTCCAGCAAAGATGCCTAATATTGCTAGCCATTCTGAGCCTACAGCTGCATGTATACCTCAAAGATTCAAACTTACGACGGACGAAGATGGAACTTCTTTCGATCTTCGTCCGTATTATATCAAACTTGTCCAGCAGGATAAGTATAGGGGTGTGGCTGGGGAGGATCTGAGGAAGCATATGGAGACCTTTGCTGACTACTGTTCTTCTATTCCGGTTTCTAAAGGGGTGACAGCTGACAAGATCAAGGAGTTCTTGTTTTCTCTTTCCCTTACTGATAATGCTAAAGACTGGTTGAAGAACTTGAATAGAGAGGAACTGGGTATTACCGACTGGACCACACTTGCACTGGCTTTCTACAAGAAGTATTTTCCACCGCAGAGGACGAATGCTTTGAGGGGTCAGATTACTAATTTCCAGCAAACGGTTCATGAAAATCTCTATGAGTCCTGGGATCGATTCAAGACGCTAGTGAGGTCTGTTCCTCACCATGGGTTCGAACAGTGGTTTCTGTGTAACCAGTTCTACAACGGGTTATATGACGATCATCGAGCCATTCTAAATGTCGTGTCAAACGGGAGGTTCCAGAAGGAAATAGATGATGATAAGGGTTGGAAATTGATAGAGGAGATGGCAACCCATTGTGCTGAATATGGTAATCCGCGAAGTGGTACACGGACGATAGCCAGTATTGATTCTGAAGGTCTGGATGCAAAACTCGATAAACTAAATGCCAGACTTGATAAATGGGAGAAGCAAGCTGCAGATAACCAGCAGACGGTTCATTTGCTGCAGCGAGAAGAAGTGATTACTTGTGAGAGGTGTGGCGAAACTGGTCACACAGCTATAGACTGTTTTGCTGAAAAGGAACAAGTCTTTTCCTTTCAACAATACCGTCAAGGAGGTGGGTATTACAATCAAGGGAATATCCATCCCAATTTGAGATGGACAAGCCAGAACGTCTTAAATCCTACACTTCCACCACCACAGCCGACATATCAACCGCCGCACAAGCAAGGATTCCAGAAAATCCAGTCTTCACAGCAAGCTAGTTCCCCATCTGGAGGAATTTCAGAAGTCGGGGAGTTAAAGTCTATGATCCAAGCTTTAGCTATCCAAATGAGCAAAACTGATCAAGCAACGAATGCTACTATTAAGCTTTTGGAGTCGCAAATTGCTCAATTGGCAGAAGCTCGATCGACTAGGCAACCTGGGCAGTTACCGTCTCAAACTGATAAGAACAAGGAGACGCTGAATATGATTACTCTGAGAAGCGGTCTTGCTTATGACAGTCCTGGTACAGTTGCTGATATTTCTGGTGCGCATCCCGATGTTGCGAAGACTGTTGCTGATAATGTAATCGATCGAGAGGTTATTGCTAGTCGATCGAATGAAATGAAGGAGAATCTACTCGATCGAAAGATAGGTGTTAGTCAATCGAGTGAATCAAAAAGCTTGTTACTCGATCGAGAGGTTGTTGATGGTCGATCGAGTGATTCAGATAGACAAGTGGTCGATCGAAAAAACCCAGTTACTCGATCGAATAAGTTGACTGAGGAAGCTGATCGCGAGCAATTTAAGCTCGGATAATCTTCGATCGAGTGATATTGATACTCGATCGATGGGTTTTCATGAGCGAGAAGCTCGTTCGAAGGGGTTAAGCAAGCGGATGATCAACAATGCAATTGTCAAGGATATGCAACGTGGTAATCCTGACATTCCAGTTCCGTTTCCTGGTCGATTGAAGAAGGCTAAGGTCGAGAAGGAATTTGCTCGGTTCGCTGACATTGTACGCGATCTTAAGGTGAACGTTCCTTTTGCAGACCTCCTATTAAAGGTACCCTCTTACCTAAAATTTATGCGTAAAATTCTTTTGCGTAAGAGGTCAGTAGATACGGTAGAGACTGTAGCCTTAACTGAGGAATGCTCTGCGTTCCTCCAGAACAAACGCCCCCCTAAGCTGTCTGACCCAGGTAGTTTTTCTATACCGTGTCATATAAGTACCTATCTCATAGACCACGCGTTATGTGACCTAGGAGCTAGTGTTAGCGTCTTACCTTTTCTTTAGCCAAACGGTTAGGCTTTACCAAGCTTCAGTGTACAAACATGACGGTACAGATGGCAGATAGGACCTTGTCTCAACCCTTAGGAATCATAGAGGATGTTCCTGTGCAAATAGGAAAATTCTTTATCCCGATCAATTTCATAGTTTTGGATATACCTGAGGATTCTCACACTCCCATCATTTTGGGAAGACCGTTCTTGTATACTGCGCAAGCGGTTATTGATGTTGGGTTACAGACTCTGACTTTTCAAATAGGTGGGGAGAATTTAGTATTCACGCAGTCTCATGCTAGTAAGGGTCCTATGCTTGTGTCACCATGCTACGCACTTTCCTTATCTGATATCACACCTGATTTATTCACGCATGACAAAGCTTCGGTTCCTATCGAACCTATAGCTCCTATCTGTGATAGCCCCATTGCTACCGTAACACCTCCGCCCCAGCTTGGGAGCGAATTGGAGGAACATGCTGTTGTATGTTGCCTTACAGATCATAGAGCGGCAGCATTGGAGCTGGAAAAGGGAAAGCCAGGTTCGCGTGACGACGTCCAGAAGAAGAAGTCCAATAAGGACAAAAGAGCTCGCATGTATTCAAGTGATTCCGAAGTGGAGCTAGACTCCAAGAAACCAACGTACGTGTGGAGGAAGAAGACGGAAATTACCGCAGCTGAGGGTAATTCCGCAAGTCAAAGGCCAAACGGTGGCCTTCTCATGAAACTATTTGGTTGGTAGCCGGGTTTGCAACCCCGTGCAATTTGTAAAAACAATTTATCGCGTTTTCATTAGACAATTAGACTATCGCGTGATAATCCGTAGTTTAGATAGACAAGTTTTTTTCTTGCTGGACTTTCTTTTGGTATTCTTGGGTATCGGTTGGCATCGTTTTGCAGGAAAATGAAGCGGAGAACAATTGCCCAAAGTCGAGGCTGTGCTATCAAGCGAGTACTCGATCGAGTAAAACGGACTACTCGATCGAGCAACCCTGACTGAAAAAGTTCTCGATCGAGTCAAATTTTCACTCGATCGACCCCCGGTTTGCTGCTGGTTTGGGGAAGCTTTGTTGTGTGAGTTTTTCTGTTCCTTGTTTTTCCATTCTTTGTATATTTCATTCCTTAGGAACATGAATTAGGTTGTTTTTTCCCTTTCCCTTATATGCTTTTGTGCTATAGCCAATGAGGACATTGTCTGTTTTGGTTTGGAGAAGTGTTTTACATCCTTTTGCGTCTGCATTTGCATTTGTACTGCATTCACGTTTACAAGTACTGCATTCACGTTTACAATTCATGTTAACTAGAAAAAATAAAAAAAATCACGTTTATTTTTGCATTTAGTTGAGTCGGATTGGAGTCTTTTTCATGATGAAATTGCACTACAAGTATATTCTATGCTATTCTTTGCACCTTTCTTGACTTATTTAGTAAAATCGAAGTAGTGAACTATTGAATTTTGTCTTGGAATTTAAATTTGATTATTAGACTTGACTCAACATTTTGGCAAACTACTTATATATTCTGAGATTTTAGAGCCTATAACTGGTGACATCCATGACCAGTTCATCTAGGAATGAGAGTAGTTACTCCCCACACCTCGTGTCATTTGCTTGTATATGAATTTTGATTTCTTATTGCCTGCACGCATTGGGTTTGTGATCGGTATTACGTGTTTTGAGAATATTTGCATCTCCCTTTTCCTCATTTTACCCCATTAACTCCACATAAAGCCATATCTGCCTGTTGCCCTTAACTACATCCTAAACTGAGCCTACCTTTGTTGAGCTAGTTTAGTAGTCGAGGTATATTCTACCGTTGTGTCAGTTTTTGGCTCGTTTCATTGATTGGAGTGGGTTTTTTGTGAGAAAAAGAAGAGAAGTGTTTTTAGTGCCTCAATCGAGTAGTTTTCAATTCGATCGAGAAGATTTTGTTAGTTGTTGCCTCGATCGAGTGACTCATTCTGCTCGATCGAGTGGTTTTCCTCAGTCAGCCAAGAAGAAAAAAGAAAAAGAAAAGAAAAGAAAAGAAAAAATGAAAAAATATATATTGAAAAAAATAATTGGCTGAAGTTTTGTTGTTTACACCTCCTGTGCTTATCATTATTTTGTCGAGGTGTTTTATAGGATTTGTGTCGTATATGCCTATATATGTTAAGGCATCGAGCTTAATTTTTGATAGTTGGAAGGATGGTACGAGTTCTATTACGGTCTTGTTAGGAACTAGCTTGGCTATTTACCCTCACATTTCCATTAATTGTTTTGCCCCTTCTTACCAATTAGCCTCACATATCCATATTTTTTTAAATGTTCGGCACGTGATTGTCCTTGAACGGTGGTTATGCGTGTGTACGGTGCTTGAATCATCTTTCATGTTAGTTAGCAGTACATGTTGTGTCGGTCGTAGTCTAGGTGAGTGACTATATTTTGTTCTCTCTTTCTTACACATATCTACTTACCATTTGCTTGTTGAGAGAAGAGTGACCCGTGAGAGTCCGAATTTGGTTGAGTCTTGCAAGGTCGAAAGTCTAATTTATTTCAAAGATTGTATAAATTCGTTTACTTTTGTATTAAGCTTTGTAGCGATTGAATGAGTGCATTGAACTGTTTAATATTGACTTGTAGCTAGCTCTGAGACTTGCTCCATTCCCCTAGGTTTATTTTGTTCCATTTAGCTGCATTTAGTTTGCTTGAGGACAAGCAAAGGTTTAGTTTGGGGAAGTTTGATGCGTGTATTTTATATAGACTTTCCAGTCCATTTATGCACGCATTTCTATGTCATTTAGGGGATATTATATCACCATATGCCCCTATTTGGCTACTTTGTACTTTCATTACCATTTTGTAGGTACAAGCTGCATAGTAGCAGAAACCGAGCCAAAGCAGTCCACTTTGCATGCATTTAGGAGAATGGAAGGATCGGGACAGGAGCTCTTGCATGGGGAAGCGTGAAACCATTCATCATCAAGCCCAAAGTCATGACTCGCACTATGTACTATGCCATAAGACCTCGATCGAGTACGCATTTGGTCGATCGAGGTGAGTTGAAGCCAGAAGAGCTTGATCGAGCTACATCCTTTGCTCGATCGAGTAGGAGCCGTATACCAGTTGGTCGATCGAGTAGATCAAGTGCTCGATCGACTGATTTCTATGAATAAAAGCCTCGATCGAAGGGTTCTTTCCCTCGATCGAGTGGATCTTATCACGGGCTTTAAGTCCATAGCTTAATTAGGGTTAGAGTCGTGTTAGACACTATATATGACTCTTATTTACGTCATTAGAATGGAGTTTTATTCAGAACTTATCATCAGTAATTAGCAGACATTAATCTTTGATTAGTTTCTGAACTTTTAATCTTTTGTTTTCATTCGGGTTTATTCGACGTGGATTGTTCTTTACGCCGGATTGCTAAGATTGTAAACGATTTCTCTCTTTTACTCTTACCTTTATCTTAATCTTAATTACTACTTACTCTACTTAATTGCTGTGTTGTTATTATTTATGCTTATTAATTACGATTTTATTATGTCTATCGTCATATGTTCAATCGTCTTTGTTAGCATAGTTAATAGCATGAGTAGCTAATTTTCTTGTATGTTGGGATGAGGGAAACTGTAGTAGAGGCATGGTAGGATAGATTATTTTAGTTAGTCTTGAATATGAGAATCAGTCTAAGCAATTTAATTGAGGTTTAGTTGAATGAGTATACGCAGGAGACTAGGCTAGGTAGTTAACCCCGACCTGGATCGAGAGATTGGAAGGGAAGGCTTGCTTAGAATTGATAGGTGACTCCTAAGAGGACGAGAGTTAATTAGGAAAATCCCTAGGGTGGTTTGAGACCGAGAGGAGAAAATCATTGCCCTTCTCATTGATAGATTGACTGACTTAGTTGACCCATAGATGCCGATTTTGCAGTAGACCGAATCCTGGCATATTTCTCTCTTTATCTGATTTATTCGTATTTATTTCTCCCTTTATTTCTTTTTCCTTTAATCTTATTTAGTTTAGTTAAAACCAATTTTCAAAACCCCCAGATTGTTTCTTGCAGATTTAGATTTCAGCTAATTAGTTTCCTCCCTGTGGAGATCTACCCTACTTCCGCTATCTTCTTAGTTAGTTGACTTAGGTTTTATTTTTGGTGTATAACGACCACATCACAACTTCTGCATGTACCATATCTGAAAACAAAGGAACTCAAGCAAAATGGAACTTAGTCTAATCAGACCTCAAAGGTTAGCTGAGATCATTCTGATGGAGACGAGAATGAGAATCCGTTACTAAACTCCCGATTGCTGCACGAGACAAGGATTTTATTGAAATTTTATTTAGAGGGCAAGATAGAGGAAGGGATACGAAGAGGGTAGGTGTATTAGAAGGAGGAAGGAGATGAATCGATAAGGATGGAGACAAGGGTTGATGTTTGAGCATCTGATTTTGTTATCCGTTTTGGGCTTGTTGTTTTGAACATCAGTTTAGGTGTCTGTTTGTATTCTACTTGTTTTTGTGGTCTCGATATTCGATTTATAATAATACTTACATAATTACCAAAAAAATGTCGTACACAAATATATTATAAATCATGAATATATGAATTAGTCAAGTCATCGAATTTATATAAAACAAAATTTTAAAGGAGGTAAATTTAGGTAACTTTGGCGGGATTGAAAGCCATATTTATATTCGAATTTTCATTTCCGTTTTCTTCTTAATTCCAAATTTATTAACATAATAAATGAGTATATTTGTTTATCTTTTTGCATCAAATTGCTACAAAATATGATACTAAATAAAAAGAAAAATCTATAATATCACATGCCAAAATCATCTGATAACAAAATCACAATTATAAACATATGTCCAAATGAGAGTAGGCATATAATATGGTTTCTTAACACAAAGATGAGGACTCTCTACCCTCCAATAATCCACCAATAATTAAGCATGACTTGCAAATGTTTCATAAGCCTTTCCTATTAACATCCACACACAACACTTAAATAAAAGGGTTATTTAATGAGAATAATCCAACCTATGCCTGCTCTTCTCATATTAATCCACACTAAAGTTTAACTGAGAAAAATCCAATCTATCCCTTCATTTATCTTTTAGTGATCTTATGGAAGGGGTGTTGGAGCATGTGTCCTCCACAGTTAGTGAAATAACATAAATAAATCTCTGTATGTTCACAGAGTATACTTTGTATTATAATCAGTTGATTAACATTTATCAATAACGGTTGGCTTGCTAGATAAGTTTGACGTTATTGTCATACAGATGGCGGTGATCAACTGGTCCCTAAAAGTGACACCTAGAGGATGTGTTTGAGAGATGTGATTATTTGAGAAAATAATCATATTGATGCCCTATTATATGACTAAAAGGTTAGTCAGTGTATTTGACTAAAAGGTTAGTCAATGTGATGATGAGACGATTATTTAATAACGATTAAATAATATAAGCTGAGACGAATTAAAAGTAATTCGTAATTAAATATAAACTGTTGTATTTAATCAGCATATATATAATGTAAGCTTATGCGAATTAAAATGTTAATTCGTAAATTGAATATAAAATGTTATATTGAATTAGCAAATTATAATTATACGGATAATTATAATTAACGTATATATTATACGATTGTCATATTAGATGTTGTCAGACCGGTATTAATGTATCGACTACAAAATGTTGTATGGACATATTAATACATGACAACACAAATGACATTTATAATAATAATACACATTATATATTAAAGCGAATTTAACAAAAATAAAGTCCAGATTCACTCTGGAATTTTTGGTCCATTAGTGGTTAATCAGAGGAGAAAATATCTCCCCTAATAACCCTATTGGTGCCGTGAGAATGTAAGAGGTAAGGGAAAAATTGAGTTTTTCATTCTAACCCTAATTCATTCTCACTTGTGCCTCCTTCTCTACACATCACAAAATTAAAAAGTTAACAGTAACTTTTCAGAAAACATTCTAGCAAATTCAAGGGCATTTCTCATTCTATCTTGGGTGCTACGATTAGGAGATATCATCATTTTGATATTGTTCTTAAGCCATTAAAGCAAGGACTAAAGGTTATTTCTAATCTCTCGCTTATTATGCATTTTCGTTTATGACTATTAATCATATAATCATAATTTCATTATAATCCTGAATGATTTAAAGGGAAGTATACGGATATTTTCCCACAAGTGGTATCAGAGCCAGGTTTATGAAATTGTTTATATGATTTTCGTAAATTTTGAATTTGTATAATTTTGTTTAAAAAAAAAATTCAATTTTTTAGGCCGTGTGTTTTATTTTTTTTTTTGGTGTTCCATTTTGATTCAAATATTGTTATTTTAAAAGGTTATGATAATAATATATGAATTTGTAGATGTTTTGATTGAATAGTGATTGAATTAAAACGTAAATGGAATTTGATATGAATGTTAATGAACATCTTTTTGCTTTATATTTTCGGTATAAAATGATCTAGATATTCATGTTAAAAAGTTAATTTGAATCATCTAGTTTGTATCAATGTTTAATATCGATTAGATATTGTTTGTTTGTACCGATCTAGTTAATATAAGCATGATCGAATTAAAACCGTTTAATTTGATTAATTTTTTTTTTGCTGCCAGTGTACTGTTCACATAATAAAAAAAAATTGATTTTTTAAAATGGCAGCAGCAGCGTTTTTGTGTAGAAAAAAAAGAAAAAGGAGTATTTTCGGTTTTTGTATAAACCGAGAAAAAGAAAGCAAAAAAAAAATTTTTTGTTGGTACCTGCTACTGTTCATACGTGAACAGTCATTATAAAAAAAAAAATTTCGTTTTTTTTTTTATTAAACCAATTTTTGTTTTGTACATTATAAAGATTAAGGGTGTTCATAATTAACCAAACCGTAAAAACCGAACCGAAAACCGAAAACCGCATTTTTTTAGGTTCGGTGAACCAAACCGAAACACAAAAACAGTTCGGTTAACCGAACCGGTTCATTTTACTTAGGAACGGTTCAGTTACGGTTCGGATTTTCATAACCGCGGTTAACCGAAACCGGACCGTGACATTATTATCCATAGAAAAATATTATTTGGCTAGCCCAAAAACTAATAATTACCCTTATTTTTGCACTCAAACTCTCATACCTTACATTTGACCCTTATTCTGACACCCAAACACCCTCATCCTCAATCACTATTCACCATTCTATTATTGAATTACGTTGTCTTACGTTCAACAGTTAACTCTTCCTATTATTTTATCTTTAATTATTTTTATATTATGTTTCTCTTGTAGAGTATTACTATATTCACCATTAAAATATGTCAATGATAAAAAAAATAGAGCAAAGTTTCTATTTTGGAAAAAAAATCCGATAATGCAACGGTTTCGGTTAACCGGTCTAACCGAACCGGTTCAACCGGTTCACCGAACCGAAAATAACCGCAACAAACGGTTCGGTTACGGTTCGTCATTTAGCCGAACCGGTTGGGCGGTTAACCGGTTAATTTCGTGGTTCGGTTAACCGAACCGCGAATGAACACCCCTAATAAAGATAATGTATGATTGTTTTTGTGAAAAAGTTCACAAATTTTTGATACCATGTTATTTTAAAAAGGTTTAAAATAATGTTGTTGTAATTCATATTGATTATGAATTTCATTGGATTTTGATTGAAATCTCGTGATGAATTACGGAATTGTCACATGATTTAATGGTGGTTTGCATAATTAATCAACATAATTTATGCATTATGTTTTGTATGATTAATTTTAGTTGATGCTTTTATTATGTTGAATGTTGTTTGAATGGTTTAATTTTACGCAATTTTGTACAATCAGTTGTAATTTACTAGTGTGGCCTTAGTAGATTATGTTTTCGTAATGATGGAAACATAGTCTTGGTTGTATTTTGAGATCTCGTATCTCCCCTTTGTAATTTTAATTTTTGGAATCATTTTGAATTAGAATGTAAATAGGTTTACATTTGTAATTTTTAAAATGTATTTTGAGAAGATTCAAGATGGAGATCGGATGGCTCACTCCCGCTATATGGACCAAGGTGGAACATCAAGTCAAGCTTCTCGGGTCCATAAGGATGGATTCCAAACTTGTATTTTGTTCATTTTGGTAGTTAGGCCACACTAGGTGTTTTATTTTGCGTTTTATTTTTCCATTCTCGTTGCTTTATTCACATGATAGATAATTGCATCATATTCCGCCTAAACCAAACCACCTAAAAATGCATGAAAAATGATTCATACAGTTTGAATATTTTAATCATGGACATACAGATGTCACTCGCTTTTAGGGCCATCACCTTAGTTTAAATCATTCTCGAGTTGCTAGACATTCGTTCACTTAAAATGAATTAAAGTTAAGATGATGGGACCTTCCCCTATAAATAAAATTGAGACTAGTCTTTATAGGGAAAACTACTATGAACCCCTTCTTCGTCGGAAGTCATAATATGACCCCTTCTACGTTGGGTAAGTAGTGAGTGTTGACCTATTTTTATCTCAACATTATAGTACGAGTAATATCTCGTGATTATGATGGACTAAAAGATAGAATTTACAGAAATTTATCGACCAGGAATTCTAAAAGTAGAATTAGCCAAGAGGTTGGCTTATCAATTTACAGAAATTGAGTCTTGGGATCATTTATATAATTCTTGAGGGAGGTCAATTGTATAAATGCACGAGTCATCGCATTAAACAGTTTTTCATTAGACTCAAATTTAAAACGATGAATACTTATCATATTTATTTTCTTTTTCACAGTTTTGAATTCGTTATATACAGATATAACTGCTAATAACAAATGGTTGGCCATACTGATGACCCAATGCCAAGTGCCACGCTCGGACGTGAGTCCTGGCTTAAGATTTTCATGGACACTATGAATCAGTCAACGCGACTGAAGAATAACGGGTCCAACTTTGCGGACTGTGAGGCGGTATTACGGAATGCTGCCATTGCTGACGGTAAGCTCAAGTACTTGACTGAGCCACTACCGCCCAACCCAGGCCCCAATGCAGGAGAAAATGAATCACTTGCTTACAGTGATTTCATGATGGAGGCGGGTGCGATAAAGAACGTACTCATCTTTTCAATAGAATCAAATTTGCAAAGACGATTCATTGCCCATGGTGCGAATAAGATATTCACCACGCTCTCTAACGAGTTCTCGAAAGCTCCGAGGATCGTTAGCTATGAGCATACATGTCGCTTCTTTGAGGCGAAACTCCAGAAGGGCCAAGCGGTTAGCCCACACATTCTTGATATGATTGAGAATGTCGAGAAAATGGAGGCACTTGGTTGCAAAATCGATGAGAAGATCGTCATTGACCGCGTTCTTCATTCACTTCATGATGGTTTTGCCCTTTTCAGGGCAAATTACTATATGAATGATATGAAGAAGAGTCTTCATCAGCTCCACTCACTCCTCGTACAGACAGAGAGTGATCTGAAATTGAGTGGGAGTCTGAAATAGGACGTTCTCATGATTGCCAACAAGGGCAAAGGTAAGGGCAAGGCTAAGGCCAACCTAGCTGTAGGGAAGCCGAAATTCAAAAAGCCAGGGCAAGGCAAGAGTGGGCCTGGTGAGACTAGCGGTAGCTCACAAGGCAAGACAAAGAGCGATGAAGGTAACGTGGAGTGCCACCACTGCCACAAGTTTGGGCATTGGAGGAGGAACTGCCTCGTGTACCGTGAGGACATAAAAAGCAGGGCGCGTCTCCTACTACTGTTGGTATGTCTCTTCTTTTATTCATATGATTGAGGATTACCATGCAAGTTGTCGGAAACTTGGGATAGATACTGGTTGTGGGTTTCATGTGTGTAATCATTTGCAGGGCCTAAGAAACATCACAACTCTCGCAAGGGGGTGCTGTGGACCTGCGGAGTGGGAAGAGCAAGAGTAGCTGCCGTTCAGTGGGAACACATATGTAACATTCCAACTCACGAGTGGATT
>JAIUZE010069295.1:0-18371 GCA_022085475.1 Heliosperma pusillum
ATTTGGATTTTATCCTTTAGGTGTGACCGAAAGGGATCAGTTGATCACCGCCGTCAAACGACAATAACGGCAAACTCTAGTCAGCCAACCGTTATTGATTTACGTTAATCAACTGACTAATCATATATATAGTCAATAAATATCCCAATTATATTCCATAATAAGATTTATTATGTGGCGCACTTTTGTGGAGGACACCTACTCCAACATATATATATATATATATATATATATATATATATATATAGAGGTGGGTTCAAATGAGTCTCCTTAGTATATTTGAGTCCTTGAGTACTTATCCAAGCCCTTGAATTAGGAGGATGAAGGGCTAGGATTAAAACAAAATAGAAGGCTAGGAGTGTGAGACACATACAATCAACTTCCTTCAAACCCTAATATAAATACCCTTCACTCACTCATTTTCTTTCATTTTCACATATCTCACTCTCTCTCTACCTCCCTTATCTCTCTACATATCTCTAAAAAAACAATTCAAAAAAAAAACCTCCAATCCCTCACTACCACCGAACCTCCACCGCCGCCAATGCTCTTCCACCACTCCTCCACCGTCACTCCTCATCCGCCACCCCTCATCCCTTCTTCCCCGTCACTCCTCCGTCGTCACTCCTCCGTCGTCACTCCTCCGTCGTCACTCCTCCGTCGTCACTCCTCCCTCATCCTCCGTCGTCACTCCTCCACCCCGTCACTCCTCCGTCGTCTTCCCTCTTCCCTCTGCTCTTCTCGGCTCCCTCCTGCCGCCTCTCCCCTTCTCATTTTTTTTTTCAGATTTATACCATCATATTTTAGCCATTTTTTGAATATTTTTTTAGATCTGAAAAAAGGTTAAAAAATACAACCACTATCATTTCAAATCTTGTTTTTTATTTTTCAGATTTATTATGTTTTCTATTTTATTTTAGATCTCATTATTTTTATATATGTCTTTTTTTTTCTAGATCTAAACTAAAGTTACACCATTCCGGCTTAAAGTTACAAAATTATTGACTAAAGTTACATTATTTAATAGGTTTATAACTAAAAGTTACATAGATAGAGAACAACCACCATCTTTTTTTTTTCAAATTTGTACCGTCACAATTTTAGTCTCATTTTTTAGATCTGAAAAAAAAGGTGAAATAAAAACAAGCACTACCATTTTAGATCTGAAAAAAAAAACTACCACCACCTTTTTTTTTCGATTCACTATTTTTATGTAAGATCTCATTTTTTTGTATATATTTTTTTTTCGATTCACTAAAGTTTCACTATTATGTACTAAAGTTTTATTGTTTTGTTATTTTTTGTTATTTTTTGAATTTCTATTTTTTTTATTATAAATCTCATTTTTTTTTGGTTCTGTTTTTTTGTTGTTGATTTTTTTTGTTGTTTAGTTGATTTTTTTGTTGTTGTTTGGTTGATTTTGTTTAGATCTAAACTAAAGTTACATCATTCCGGACTAAAGTGACATAATGATCTACTTAAGTTACATCATTTAATAACATCATTTCAGATCTTTTTTTTATATACTAAAGTTTCACTAGTATGGACTAAAGTTTCAAAATTATGGACTAAAGTTTCAGTAGTATGTACTAAAGTTTCACTATTATGTACTAAAGTTTCACAATTATGTACTAAAGTTTCACAATTATGTACTAAAGTTTCACAATTATGTAATAAAGTTTCACTAGTAAGTACTATTTTTTCACTAGTATGTATTAAAGTTTCACTAGTATGTACTAAAGTTTCACAATTATGGACTAAAGTTGCACTGGACTAAAGTTATCTCATTAAGGACTGAAGTTACTTAATTAATGACTATAGTTACATTAGTATGGATTGAAATTACACTAGAAAAGACTAAAGTTACCTAAACATGAGTTACACTATAATTGACTAAAGTTACACAATTAATAAATGAAGTTTCACTAATAAAGGTTAAAGTTACACTTACTAAAATATTAAAATTAATTCATATTTTAAGTTAAAGTTACGCAATTAAGAATTAAAGTTATACTCATAAACAACTAAAATCACATAAATTTGTTTAAAAATTATATAAATTCAAATTTATATAGTCGAAATCACATTTTAATTTAAAGTTACAAAAATGATGGTTGAAGTTTCACTCTTAATGACTAAAGTTCGCCTCATAAAAAAAACAAAAATCACATAAATTTGTCTTAAAATTACATAAATTCAAATTTATATAGTTTAAATCACATTTTTATTTAAAGTTACACAAAAAAAGGTTGAAGTTACATAAATAATTATTAAAGTTATACTCGGAATGTAGGTGAAAGTCATTAAAACTTACTCATTTTATTCTAATCTTGTCCCTTCATGTTGTTCTAATCTTGTCCATTCATTTTTCTTTTAATCTTAGCCTTCCATCTTGTTCTAATCTTGTCCCTCCATCTCTTTCATCCAAAGGGCAAGATGAGGACTCATGGACTCAATTTTGAAGGTGGACTCATTATAACTTGCCTCAGAATATATATATATATATATATATATATATATATATATATATATATATATATATATATATATATATATGCCTCTTCTTGGCTTTCAAAGGTTTGGCCAATGAAAAGTACATCTTCTTCATCCTCAGTTGGAGGAGGTTCATTCAAATCCAAAACAAACATCAATGTCTTATGAAAATTAAAATCTGAAAGCGTTTTTGACGTACTACTGAATGTGAAAGCAAGATGACAAAGATAGGAGGATGAATGTTTTTTGGTTTGGTAGCAGTACGTCAATTTTTAAAGAATATATTGTAGAAGAAGTTTAATGATTAACTACTTTGACCGGAGGAATAAGTCATTAATGCTAAAAGACAACCCAGTGTGCTGTATATAACATTTGCCTTAATTTAATTGGAAAAAATAATGTCATACGTTAACTTATTATTAGGGGTGTATGAAAATCCTAATTAGGAGGGGTAAGTGTAACCTTTTCGAAAGGGAATTGCTATATCACGCTCCCTAGTTTACTTGCTACGCCCCCTAATATACTTGTTTTCCCTATTATCCCTTTTATACATGGCATACTTTGTAACACCTTCATATCATTTTATCGTAGTTGAGTTTCGGAAACGATTTTTAAAATAACTAATTTAATTGTATTATGGTCCTAAAAATACGTATTTTCCCCAAACGCCATCATTTGACAATGATTGATAACACGAGCGATAAATAACATCGATTTAAATTGGACACAAAAAATGACAATTAGTAACAGAGAAAAGCTTTATGCGACCATAATTTTGCGCTCGGGTGTGTTTTCGATGATTTTTTCCAAACCGTTTATCTCATCGAGACGAATGCAATGGGAAAAAATAATAATTTTTTTACCTGGTCCATACGTGTGAAACACACGACCTGGCCAAGCCTAAGTCATGTAGTTTACATGAATGGGCCTTGGCCAGTTCGTGTAAACCACATGACCCGACCTTGGCCTAATCGATTTCTTAGTTGGGTTGTATGAAAATCTTTTACACAAGGAGTAAGTGTAGCCTTTTCATAATGACACTAATGGACACGAATCTTGATCATCTATCCTATTTTCTTGTTCCATCTTATATTCTAATGTCTTTATCTTCTGACACATAATCATCTTATTATATATATTTACAAAATCCCCCTTAATGGCCCTTATACTACAAGAATAAGATATTACCAAAATTTTCCCGCTTAATGAATTATTCTATATTTAGACTTCATTATATCAGATCTACGACTAGGTCATACTATTCCCACAAATTCTCATTTGTGACGGCACTGAAATGGGTCGGAGCATGTGCAAATGGATCAACAATAGCCTGCACTACCTACTCCCCTACCCCGTACTACATTACATATTTTATTACTAATTATTAGATTTTATTACTTTTGCATTAAATGCTCCCACTTTCTTTTGCAGGTAAAACAGTGACAATTTCCCTCACTCACCTCCATTCTTTTCTCATCCATACCTTCATCCATTCACCTCCATTCTTTTCTGAAAATTTTACCATAAAAAAACCTCACAAAACCAAACCCTAATATCCCAATTTTTCTAAATAAAAAATGCCGGATGAAAATGTCAAGCCTAATACAGTGGCTGAGTTGGTTGTTCAAAACGACGACGGTATTGTAGGGAATGATGATGATGGTGCCATAAGGATGGATTTTCTGCGGAAATGACAATTAGTAAAGGTTTGTATGTTGTTTTGAATTTTAGGAAAAACTACTATTTTTATTATAATTATAATTATTATTTTTCATGTTGTTATTGAGCCATTGTTGATGTTGTTGTTGCTGAGTCATTGGTTTTGTTGCTGTTGTTGAGTCATTGTTGTTGTACTTTCTGTTGATGCGCCATTGTTGTTGTTGTTGATGTTGTTGTTGTAGTTTAGCCATTCTAGGGCTTACTAACATAGTTTGCCCTAATGTTTGTATTTTTGTTTCTAATGTACCCTTTCAAATGTCATTATATGTGGGCGTAATGTCATCTTGTATCTTTTATATATATTGTCTTATGCAGATGACATGTTACCATTATTCCCCCTAATGTACCCCTGGTAATAACCATGTCATCCTGTATCTTTTATATATATTGTCTTACGCAGATGACATGTTACCATTATTCACCATAATGTACCCCTGGTAATAACCATGTCACCCTGTATCTTTTAGATATATTGTCTTATGCAGATGACATGTTACCATTATTCCCCCTAATGTACCCCTGGTAATAACCATGTCACCCTGTATCTTTTATATATATTGTCTTATGCAGATGACATGTTACCATTATTCACCATAATGTACCCCTAGTAATAACTATGTCACCCTGTATCTTTTATATATATATATTATCTTATGCAGATGACATGTTACCATTATTTCCCTTAATATACCCCTGATAATAACCATATCACCATGTATCCTTTATATATATTGTCTTATGCAGATGACATGTTACCATTATTCCCCTAATGTACCCCTGGTAATAGGTTTTCGTAGAACAACAAAATGTTTGTATTTTTGGTAGAAATGTTCCCTTTCCAAATGTCATTATATTAGGGCGTAATGTCACCCAATATCTTTATTCTATATTTTCTTATGCATGTGATATGTTACCATTATTCCCCATAATGTACCCCTGGTAATATGTTATGGTAGAACAATAAAATGTTAGTATTTTTGGTACTAATGTTACCCTGTCAACTTTCGCAGGTACGGATTATTCAAAGTTATTAGTGGGGATGAAAGCATCAAAATGGGAAGTTATCTACGAGATGTATAAGAAACATTCACAGGCTTTGGGTTTCAGTATTAGGAAGGCAACCTCCTGCAGACTGAATGAGGCTGGCACACCTGAAGTCAAGAGATACTTTGTATGCTCATGCGCAAGACGAAAGGGAGAAGTCAATCCGATGCATGACTAAATGGAGAAGCCAAAGGAAGAAAAGGAACGTCGGTAAGAACAAGAAAGCTCAAACAGGGAAAGACAACGTAACACAGAATGGCGATGTTTACATTCCGATTCCGCGTCTACTATGAACGTTGTAGAAATGGCAACATTTTTGAAAAGACATGGGATGCCCACAGAAGTGCAACGTTTTGCTTACGTTAGTACCAGACCACTTGCAATGTAATATGCCTATTTTGGCATTATTTTGTGAACTACGATATTACATGGCCATCCATTTATATATAATTTTTTAAACATTATCATATTTGGACAACTATGTGAAAATTGGTTATGTTTAGGTAATTGTTCACTAAGTGACCATTTAACGTACAATTGATGATGTGCTAAACTTATGTTACCAATATATCAGCATTTTGTGACCAATATATCAGCTAATGTTACCAATATAAATGGTTACATAATAATGTTCACATTCTATTAGAATATGTGCACATTACCAATAATAATGTTACCAATATAAATGGTTACATTATGTTCACATTCTATTAGAATATGTGCACATTACTTTCGAATATGTTACCATTCAAATTATGTAACAAATGACTAATTTATATGAACAAATTTCGAAAATACCATGCCCAAATGAAGTTATATAATACAGTCATGAACGGTGACGCCCATTTTAGGATACAACAAGTCATAAAAATACATACACATTAAAACGTGTCCAAAATAAAATTAGACCATACACCACGCACAAAATAAGGTTATAAAGCGTGTCCAAAATAAAAGGCCATAGAGGATGGTCAAAATAAGGCCCTTAAACATGTCCAAAAGAAGACCCCAATCATGAAACTACTACTTCCTGCCAGTTGCCTTTTTTGCCCTTGTGCGGGTCGCTATCATATTGCCCCTGGGAGCGCCGTTCTCCTCTCTTGGACCGCCTATTTCTCCTAACCCAAGGTCAAATGACGGTGGCTTCACCATCTCAAGGACGTGGAATTCCGCGAGGAAAACCGGATCTTTCAATGCCTGCGTCGCCTTCACCACCAAGAGTCGTCATGCCACTTTCATTTCTTGACCCCTCCGGCTCATCTGCACCCACCTCTTTCCCTCCCAAATCTCGTGTCATCAACATGTAACCACAACAACTGCAACATGTAACCACAACAACAACATTATGTATCCATTTCAACCACGACATGTAACCATTTCAAAATGTTAACAATCAAAGAACATGTGACCATCACAAAAACAACATGTAACCATTTTAGTTATATACTTGAATGTGAGGTCTCAAATTATATTTGCCAAAATGTTAGATAAAAATGGACACAAAGTTGCCACAACTTGGATACATATTACTTATATAAACTACTTCAAAATGTGGTACCATTCCAACAACATGTTACCATTCCAACAACATGATGCAACGACAACATGTAACCACAACAACAACAACATGTAACCATTTCAATTTGAGACCATTACAATCAAACATTTGACCATTACAACATGTTAACAATCAAAGAACATGTGACCATCTCAACAACAACAACAACAACAACAACAACCCATTTCAAATGTTAACAACAACAACATTATGTATCCATTTCAACCACGACATGTAACCATTTCAAAATGTCAACAATAAAAAAACATGTGACCATCACAACAACAACATATAACCATTTCAATTATATACATTGAGTGTGAGATCTCAAATTATATTTGCCAACATGTTGGATAAAAATGGACACATAGTTGCCACAACTTGGATACATATTACTTTTATAAACTACTTCAAATTGTGTAACCTTTGCAACAACGTAACATGTAACTATTCCAACAGCATGCTGCAACAACAACCACAACATGTAACAACCACAACAACATTATGTATCCATTTCAGCCACGATATGTAACCATTTCAAAATTTTAACAACAAAAACACATGTGACCATCACAACAACAACATGTAACCATTTCAGTTGTATACATTGAATGTGAGGTCTCGAATTATATTTGCCAAACTGTTAGATAAAAATGGACACATAGTTGCCACAACTTGGACACATATTACTTTTATAAACTATTTCAAAACGTGTAACCATTGCAACAACAACATGTAACCATTTTTGTTGTATACATTGAACGTGATATTGGTCATTAATTATAACACTCATACAACATGTAAGTAGCATGTGTCTTTTTATTAAAATTAAAACTAATTGTGCCTTCTTCTTCCCTTGAGAAGTTAATTGTGACGTCGGTTCATTTCTCCCCTCTTTGACAGTAAATAAGACAATAAAATGAAAACAGAAATTAAAAAACATTAATGAAAACAAAAATATTGTGCATGTGTCTTTTTATTAAAATTAAAATTAAAACCATCAATGACGATACCTTCTTTGACGGTGTCACTTGCATGTGTCTTTATTTGTCTTCTTAGGTGGTATCTTCTTTGCTGGAGTTTGACGGTGTCACTTGCATGTGTCTTTATTTGTCTTCTTAGGTGGTATCTTCTTTGCTGGAGTTTTCTTTCCCATGTTACCAAATAATGTGTTTATGTTTGGTGTTGTAGGTTGATTTGTGATGAGATGAATAAGGATAAATTTTTTGGAATTTGAAAGATGAAGAGAGAGGGTAGTGATTTTGAAAGTGAAGAGAGAGGGACGGTGAAAATGACGAGTGAATGAGGGTAGTGAATTTGAATTATGAGAGGAAGAGTGTATGAATGGTCATAAATGTGCATTGGGATCGAAGGTAATAAAATTGATTTGAATAGTGAATTAGTCATATCATGTCCCATACAGTCTAATCAAAATCCCGCCCAACTTTTTTCTATACGGTTATACCACTTCCCATGAATACGGGACTATTCGACCCGTCGCAACCTTGTGACAGATACCATCCGTCATAAGCAAGACTTACTGTACTATTCCAAACAATAAATCACTTTATTATGTTTAGAGGGTGTAATACTTATTCAATTGGCATGGACATATTACAAAGATATTCTAAGACCCTGTTTTTTTGGACTTAACTTCACCTCTTATAAGTTAAGTTCAGTTCAGCTCCAATAAGTTAAGTTCAGTTCAGTTTAGTTCACTTCAGTTCAGTTCAGCTCAGCTTAATTTATTTCAACATTATTATTATCATTGTTATTATTAAATTAATTAATTTGTTATTATTATATTAATATATTTTTTAAAATTTATTATATTACTATTATTTATTACTATAGTTTTTATTTATATTATTATATTTATATTTAATATATTTATTTATTAGTATATTATTACGATTAATTAATGGAAATATTAGTATTACTAATATTTATTAATATTATTATTTTGTTAAATTATATTTAATATTTTATTAATATATTCACAATAATAATTATTATTATTATTTATATTTACTATTATTATAATTATACTTATCTTATTAACTCTTTAGATACTTTTGTTAATATATTTATTACTATATTATATTATTACTAATAATGTTATCATTTATATTAATATTTTATAATATTATTATTATATTATATTAATATAGTATTATACTAATGTTTAATATATTATTATTATTTGTAATATTATATTATTAAATTATATTTATCATATTCATTTTAATTACTATTTTTAATATATTTATTACTATATTATATTATTATTAATAATAATTTGATAAGTAATATTAATATTTTACTATTATTATTATTATTATCTTACTATTTTATTTTTATATATCTTATTAGATTATTATTATATTATATTAGTATAATATTATTATTATTAATGATTAATATAATATTTATTTTTTTTGCAAGAAATTTTTCCTTTATTCATCCATGAAGGGACAACAAAGGATAAAACAATCAATACAAAGGATAACCACTAAGATAAAGAATCTAAAGCCTATTTAGACTATCCACTAAGAGACTATAGTGTTGTTTCTTACAATTACTCAAAATTCTAGTACTAACAATAAATTTGATACTAGCTATGATTTGCTGAGTTGTGTGTTCTTGCCCTCCAAATACCCTCACATTCCTTTCCTGCCAAAGCTTGTAACATTCCTTTCCTGCCAATGCTACTTCTGTACCAACCTGACTTCCAATGACGTTTAGCTTTCTGCCTGCTACTCCAGCGGAGCTCAGCCTTGCAATCATTCCCTCTTCATGTCATTCCCATCCAAGCTTTGATCCTGCTCCAAACCTGATTAGAGAATGCACATTTGAAGAAGAGATGTTGATAATTCTCACTATCCTTTTTGCAAAGAATGCATCTGTTAACTAGTAGCAAACCCTTCATGGATATCCTGTCAATAGTGGCCAACTGCTTCTGAATAGCAAGAGAAGTGATAATGCCATGGCTAGGGACTACAAACTTATGCTTAAGAACATGTATTCCAGGGAAAGAATTGTAGTATCATTTGTACCAGTTGTAAGCCTTACTTATTTAAAATCTGTTCTGGTGAGACCATTCAGACATTAGATTCATTGCAGCATCAATGCTTCCAACCTTATGTAGGATCTCCTCTTTGACATTTAGAATACTCTTCATGCTCTCTGAATACCTCTCTTTACTATTTGTATACCAAATCAGATCATTTAGGAAGATGTAAGCCAAGTTCCATTTAACCCATAGCCCTTCATGGTGATGAGTTAAATGCCAAATCCATTTAGCAAGGCAAGCTTTATTCCAAGCCAGAAATTCTTTAACATCAAACCCTCCCTCGGACCATGGTGAGCATATTCTAGTCCAACTCTTATGAACCATCTTCCTCTGACCAGACTCAATCACCCAAAAGAAATCCTTGCAGAGTTTCTTTATTATTTTGAGGATGTTATTAGGCAGAAGAGTATTTGCACACCAGAAGTGAACAAGCCCAAACACTACAGAATTCAGGAGCTGAGCTCTACCTGCATAGGATAGAAGTTTACTGGACCAGTGATGCACAACAGACGGGATATTTGTAATCATGACCTCATACATGTCAACTGTATTCCTGGCAGTATTTAAAGGCAAACCAAGGTATCTAAATGGAAAGGTGCCTTCAGAAAACTTAGTAACAACAAGAATTTGGCACTTAACAGCATCAGAAACACCCCCAAGATAAATCTCAGTTTTGTCAGGGTTAGCATGCAGACTAGACCAATGTGAGAAGTCTTTAAGAACATGAAGGACAGCTTGAATAGATGGCACATCACCTCTAGTGAACGAATATCATCAAATCATCACCAAACATTAGATGAGTAAGACCCAGCTTGGAACATTTAGGGTGATAAGAAACCATAGGCTGATCACATATCCTCCTAAGGTACCTAGAAAGGATTTCCATACTTAGAAAAAAAAGATAAGGAGAAAGAGGATCTCCCTATCTTATGACACTTGAACCCTTAAAGAAACCATGAATATAGCCATTAATTTTAACAGAGTACCAAGGACTCGAGATGAAACCCATGATCCACCCAATGAATTGTGCAGGAAAGTTTAAAGACTTTAGCATATTCTCTATGAACTTCCATTGAAGTGAATCAAAAGCCTTCTTAATGTCAACTTTAATTAGAGATCTGGGAGTGAGATACTTCCTCCCATAACCTTTGACCAGAGTCAGAGCCATCATAATATTCTCATGAATATTTCTCCCAGAGATGAAGGCAGCTTGTTCATGCCCAATGATATTAGGCAGAACCTTCTGCAACCTATTAGTAAGAATTTTACTAACAGTTTTATAGAGCACAGAGCAACAAGAGATTGGCCTAAAATCAAGCACAGAGTGGCTAACGTTTTTCTTAGGGATTAGAGTGATAATAGTAGCATTTGCTTGCTTGCTCATCCTACCAGTCTGAAAATAATCAAGGACAACCTTGCAGAAATCAGCTCCTACTAGATCCCAAGAAGATTTAAAGAAGGCTGAAGAGAAGCCATCAAGGCCAGGACTTTTGTCATCTCCAATCCTAAAAATAGCTTTCCTAATTTCCTCATAATGCACAGGTCGATTTAGAAAAGCATGATCCTCAGCCTGGAGACAAGGCCCTCTCTGAATAAAACTGTTATCCAAGGGTAAAACTGTAGAAGAGCTCCCCAGCAGGCTTTGATAGTAATCCATAAAACTAGCAGCAACATTATCCAAACCAAGTCTATCCTGCCCATCTTTATCCCTGATTTGACCAATGATTTGTTGATATTTCCTTTCATGAATCTTAGCATAGAAATACTTAGTAGAGGAATCCCCCTGAGAGATATTATCTACTTTAGCTTTTTGTTTGAGGATAGTCATTTGAGATTTCTTAAGCTTAACATAAGTACCTAATAGCTCCTTTTCTTGATCCAGTAGGGAAGGGTTGACATCCATCCCCTGGAGTACCTTTTGACAGTCATGAAGAGCTTGTTTTGCATCCTTCACTCTATTAGAGATATCATTATAGTTATGTTTATGGAGGCTTAAGAGCTCCTTTTTAACAGCCTTGAGTTTGGAGAAAAAACAAAAGGTTGAGGAGCCATTAACTCTAGTCTTCCATGCTTCCTTTAGAATGGATTTGTACTGAGGGTGATCAACCCAACAATTCAGGAAACTGAACCTTGAGCTTTAATGATTATCCTCAAGGAGGTTTACCAAAATAGGGGAATGGTCAGAGACCCGAGCAAGAAGAAAAACAACAGAATAAGCAGGAAAGAGTCTAAGCCAATTAGAGTTAGCCAAAACTCTATCCAGTTTGGACCAAACTCGATGCATCACTTTCTATTTGTTAGTCCAGATAAATTCACACCCAGACCCATTGAGATCCTCAAGCTCGCAATTCAGAAGGCAAGCATTGAACTCCAAAATGTCACTAAGGCAAGGAGGGGTATTACTAATCCTCTCAGTGACATCTCTAACCACATTAAAATCCCCAAGAACCATCCAACTAGTAACAGTAGGTTTAATCAAAGCTAGATTTCTCCAAAGATCATCCCTACATCTAGCATCATTGCTGGCATAAACCATTGTAAAAAAAAAAAAAATAAATAAATAAAAAAACAGAGCCTTAGTGACATTTTGGAGTTCAGTTCAAAATATTATTATAATATTTATTATTGTATTATTATTGTCATAATCTTTTTTTTTCAGTTCAGTCCAGTTGAGGTCCATTAAGTTCAGTTCAGTTCAGTTCAGCTCCAATAAGTTCAGTTCAGTTCAATTCAGACGATTTCAGTCCAAAAGAACAGAGCCTAATTTTGTTAAATAAATGAAATTGCGCTAATTATATGCATGCAATGTATGATGTGATGATAGAAATATTTTACTGTTATTATTTTTAAAACTAAACATCGTGGGCACAAACATGTTTTTAGTAAACACTTTTTAAATAATTCTACTATTTTATCTTTTGATACAATTTCGTGTACTACAAGTTAATAGTATTCATAGATATTTTAGTTCTAAACCGAATAAATTTACGAATTATATATTCTCTTTCTTAATACTAACCTTTGCTCCATACTATGTAAGCAATTACTAATAGTAAATTTTATAATTAAATTTTAAATGAAGTTATACCAGACTACCAGTTGTATAATTGTTAAATTCTCTAATATCATTATCTAAAAAACGCGCAATCGCGTGAAGTCTGTACTAGTAATTTTTAGATGATTAATGCTTATTGAATGCAGGTGGAATGCAAGCATTATATATTTATATGTCGATATATATAACCTAAAGTGTATTATACTTATAGATTTTAAATGAAAAAAAATTAATATTAAGATTTATGATCTTTAATTATATTTTGATTTGAGAAAACAATTGAAAAGACAAAACTAATCAAACAACTAATGCTATCATTTTAATATTTTAATGAAACATTTTTTTTTACCATGAATCAAATTGTATTACGTATTTTATAAATTTCACAAATTAGTTTAATTATTTTTTTGGTTATGAAGCTAGTTAATAACGGTTTGTAACTTTGTTTTATACGTGTATATAGTTTAAAAGATTATCGTTTATATCATTTTGATAAAAAGATTACCGTTTCTAGTTTAATAAAAAGTTAATAGTTTAATGAAAATATTATATCGTATTGCAAAAATTATATCATAATAAGATAACTCTTGCTTTTATCTCCCTATTTAGTATGTGCATTTTTGGAGAGAAAACGATTTAAATAGACTTAGGCCCTGTATTTTTGGACTTAATTTCAGCTCTTATAAATTCAGTTCAGTTCAGTTCAGCTACAATAAGTTCAGTTCAGTCCAGTTCAGCTCTATTGAGTTCAGTTCAGTTCAGTCTAGTTCAGCTCTATTGAGTTCAGTTCAGTTCAGTTCAGTTTAGATCAACTCAGTTCAACTCAGTTCAGTTTAGTTTATTTTTTCCAACATTATTATTATTATTCTTACTATTATCATTGTTATTATTATATTAATTAACTAGATTTCATGCCCGTGCGATGCACGAGTCTAGGTTAATGTCATTTTCGTAATTTTCCTATAACAGTTAACTTATAAAAATAAACTTTTGAAGTTTTAAGACTATAATAAAATATACTCCGTAATTTTTTTAAAAATAATATTGATATATTGATTCAACTTCTATTTTAAACATATGTTACCAATCTTGTCGGGACTTAAGTTATACTTGATTTATATTATGACTCGAAAAATTATCCAAAGTACCTAAGAATCAAGCTCTCTAAGACAATGTTTTAAGCAACTCAAAAGATTTTGGGTTGATCACCACACCTTATGCTAATTGTTCGATATAGGTCAATTCTACTATTTATAGATATTAGTATATTCACCACACATACATTATTTTTCAATGTGAGATACATAACATACTAAGAATTACACAAAGTATATGCAAATAATATGAAATTCTATACTGTAATGATAGCATTTTTGTACCACGAATCTAATTATGTTATTTTCATAATTAATACAAACTTTTAAGATCTCTCTAAAACAATATTCTCTCCGTCTTAATCATTTGTTTGCCTTTGATTAAAATACTCCTAAAAAAAGGACGACTTTGAGTTCATCTCTAAGTTTCAAGGACGACTCTTATTTATAATCGCGTGATCATCCCAGCTTATGATATTTCTCCGATGTGGGACAATTCTTCTATTTGTACATAATATATTCACCACACTTACATTACTTTTCCATGTGAGACAAATAACATATTTGGTAGATACCATTAAAATTATTATTTATGGTACTTTTTAAAATTATTATTTATGATACTTTCTTAAATTAATATTGATGATGTAAATTTCATCAAGGTGGAGATAATAATAAAAACTTTTAAGATCTCTGTAAGATAATACTTGAGAGATTCAAAATATTTTGGGTGAATATCTAAGTTGAAGGATGACTCATTTTCACAATATCTTTTTGTGAAATGAATGTAGAATTTTTTATGTAAAAATTATAAACACCGTACCACTTGAATATAATATAGGAAATGTATATTGAGATAAATAAACGATTTTTCACTTTATTTTTTAATGATATTTTCCAAATTAATTTTTGATGATGTAAGTTTCACTAAGGTGGATACAAACTTTTAAGAGCTCTTTATTCAGACAATATTTAAGAGACTCAAAAGATTTTAGTTTGATATCTAAGTTCCAAAAATGACTCTTATTCATAAGTATAGGATCACCCCAGCTTATGATAATTTTCTGATGTGGGACAATTATACTATTTATACGTAATATATTTACCACACTTGTATTATATTTCAATGTGGGACAAATAACTTACTGAGTATTAAGGTGTACACTGATAAGGGTAAAGTCGCGTCACCTTAATCAAAGTAATCCTAATTCACAACTAACTAATAGTCAGCGGTAAGTAAGGTATCGAATCCACAGGGAGGCGGTAGTATTCTAATCTGTTAAACTAGGTTTGTCTCTTAAGTAACAATTTCGGGGTTTTTGATTGTGTTTCTAAACTAATAGCAAACAATAACAATAAATAGCAAACAATAACAATAACAATAACAATAAAAGGTTGAAAACAATAAGATTAAAAGTCTAGGGTCTCAGGTTAACTAGGATTATTGTTCAGGGGTAAGGATGTAATCAACTATCATGCAATAAAGTTATCTAAGGTCACAAGATAGGTCGATTCAATTATGCCCTTTAGATCTACAATTGAACATGCGATCGCTATCATTAAACGAGTTCTATTCAATTATCGTAACCTATCTTAGTCTTAACCCGGTCGGTGTTAATCCGAATTCGCGAGACTAGTTACTTAGTCCTGGCCAATAATCAAGCAACTAGATTTAAAACGATAATCAAACGATAACCATGCAATTGCAATTCAATTAATTAGTTTATCCCTTCTAACAATCCTAGATCTCCTTTCAGTCCTACAAAGGAATTTAGCTACTCATAACGATATTAACAACTACGGTAATAAATAAAGTAAACATGATTAAAAATAATGAAAGGATTAACAAAGGATAATTAAATAACTAGAAGGTACTAATTGAATAACGAAGAAAGATTGAAGAATACCGATTACAAATTTGAACCAAAAACTATAGGCTTGATGATAAAATCCAGTAGCAAAGCAAACTAATTTAGGTTTCTAATATTAAAGCATACGTAATTATGAAATACGAGTTTTCCTTTTATAATAAAATCTAATTAACTAGGTTAAACTAATTTAGGAAAATTGAAAAGCCGTCAAAACAGTGGGTTGCTCGATCGAGCAAAGTGATGTTGCTCGATCGAGCATCCTTCAGCCCGACTCGAACGAGCAGACAGTGTTGCTCGATCGAGCAGCCTTCAAAATGGCTTGCTTCTTCGTTTTTCTTCATTCCTTCTTCACCGCTCTCGATTCCCGTGGCTAACCTTCTACGATCCGACTCCGCCATGCTTCATATCTACTCAAAAAGCTCCAAATGTATCCAATCTGCATTAAAACATAATAAAAGCGGCAGAATCGATATTCTAGCTAAAATAGCATAGAAACAAGCAAGGAAAGACGGTAAATCGAGTTTTATATATCTAAGGGAAGCGTAAAATATGTGTATAAATAATGATCATCAAACTCCCCCAAACCAATCCTTTGCTTGTCCCTAAGCAAAACACTCAACACTATACAAGGACAAACATACAAATGGTGAATGAAAAACTCAAAGCTAATGTTAATGCACTTACAAATCCCAAGCTATCCATATCTATAACAAAGTAATGACCAAGTTGTACCAATAAAAAAATTCAAAGGCACGGGAAAGAAGAAAACGCAGCTCATATTCCAAGATTTTACATGATACCGTAGTATAGACAAAAACCAAATACCTTTCAATCTTGCAAGGCACAATTTGTCGGATTCTCGCGAATTCACTCAAACACTCATAAGTTTATGTAAGGGTGAGTTTTGTGAAGATAGAAAGAAATAGAAACACTCACTCAACTTATAAAACATGCATGCATTCTAATGTGAAAGCAATTTCCCCAACTAATACGCATTCGCTATAAAGGACATGAATCAAGACAACAAGGGAGGCTAATGGGTGAAGGTATAGAAGTGGATTGTGCCAAGGCACAAATGGGAATGTGGGGCTAAGACCGGTAGTCGCAGCGACACTTACCAAAACAATTCTACAAGACTAGCACAAACCAACACGAACTAGAGAAATCATCTTAAACTTTGACAACACAAGAGAGATATCGAAATTGCTCTCTAAAAAAATGCATTAGACTCTAGTATCTTCCCTTTCATTATCCCGTGAACAACAATTTAATGAAGCAACATGTATTTTTTTCTTTGCTCTCTTTTTTTTTATATCTTTTTTTCTTCTCTTTTTTCATATTTTTTTTTTTTTCTTTTCATATCTTTTGCTTCATAACATTTCTCAACAAAGGGAATAAATGACATAATTGCCAACATACTTGCTACACCCATTTGGTATTCTTTTTGAAATCCCGACCCAACCATAGTAGACAAGTAGACAAGAAAAAGCATGCAACTGCGACTGTCCCGATAAGGTAGGCAAATTCTAGGAATGTAGCTATTAGATAGGTTATAAAATAGGCTACAAAAGGCTCAAATAGGCTAAACATAAAGAACTCAATAATAAGGGTATAAAATCAACTCTTTTTGGCTATGTGAGGCTTATTTCAACAAAAAGAACAGCCTTTCCTCATGCACTTATCAAACGAACGTGTATAGTATCAAGAAACGAATGTCACACTTATGCAATTTGATGTTACATAATCCACAAGGAGTACCACACTCGAGACTAAAGACAATGAGACCAGTTTATTGATGTGCCTGGCCTAGGAACCTCTATAGACATCAGAATTTTAAGTGGTTTACCAATTAAAATTGGCCAAATCTAATTAGCATAAGGTATGTCAAAAACGGTCAAGACTTGTTCTATGAGCTTTGTTTTCAAAAGTAGTAAGTCAAAACAATGTACATGAACAACTTATTTGAGATTCAAATGCAAAAACAATGCAAGTTATCATCATTGTTATTCAACTTCACCAGGACTCGACCTAATAAAATAAAAACATGTTTTTGGATTTTGTAAATTTTCAATTTTTATGATTTTTTTTGTTTTTTTCTTTCACACAACGGAAATAAACCCACAACATAAATAAAGACTCTCCCCCAAACCTAAATGTCACAGTGTCCTCAGTGTAACGCTAACAGCACAACAATCACACAATCAACCAACAGCAGCAACCTAAAGGACACAACTAACAAAGGGAAATGTAACAACCCGAAAAGTACCCAATTTGTCCAGTAAAATATCTTAAGGATACTTTTCAGTCTGTTTAAGTTTTAAAGTGGAATTTATTGTTTCCAGTTGAATTTTGAAATTCCGAGTTCGTATTTGGAATTTTTGAGAGATTTCATGAAAATCCCGTTTTAAGTCATTTTGACTTTTCTTGACTTTTAAGTCGTCTTTGACTTTTCTTGACTTTTTAA